>VYZS01048349.1:0-15192 GCA_013400695.1 Neodrepanis coruscans
CAGATCAAGGAGGGCATCTTTCCTGGCCAGAAGGTCTATAGCAAACTCCTGTGATGACATCCACATTATTTATTTGTCCCTGTATTCTTACCCAGAGGCTCTCAACAGTGCCATTGCCAACTGTGAGCTCCATCCATACTCCATACTTTCTACTACATGGTCCTAGTTACAGTGGCTGGGACCAGTTTGTCACTATGTGGGTATAGCCAAAACTCTGTCATTTCTGATGGACTGTTAATAATGAATCCTTCATAGCAGCTGCCATGCACACCTGACACCTCAGGCCACAATAGATAAGGAAAGACTGAAGGCAAAGATAAGGATAAGAAAACCCTGTAAGGCAGGGTTTTTCACCCCAATGACTCAGCTGTGATTATCGGGGTAGTTAATTATCTGTGAAATTACGTATCTATCAGCAGTGGATGAATGAGACTGCACACGGGGAACATTCAAATTGGGATTCCACATGTGAACTTCTGAGCCCCTACTACATGTCCCCTTTTATTATGTTCTTTGTAAAACAGCACTTCTGTTGCCAAAGAAATTAGGATTCTCACAACTTTTGCAACTCCATGCTTTGCTTCAGATGCTTGCTTGCTCATGCAGTCTGTGGCTGCTTTCAGCTGCATATCATACATACCACCATGCATACCTCAAAGTAGTTTTGTACTTGGCTTTCTCACACTGTGTCAAAACAGGGGCTTCAAGGCCAAAGGTCTTTGTTTATCCTAATTAGCTGGGCAGCTGGTGCAGCCAGGTTAACTTGTTCCCAGAATAATTCCCTTCCAGGGACGCATTAACACCTTCAGACCTAGCTGGAGAGGTCCTCTCTGCTAATGGGCCAATAATGGACCCAGCTGCAAAGGCACAATGGGCAGTTGCAAGGAAGTAGTGCTCATTTCCTCAAGTTTTGGTATGCCATCCCATCGCTCATCAGTGGTGAGCCTGGTTTTGTCCCTTCTCCCCTTCTAAGTTACTTTAAAGTTCACTCAACAAGCCCTGCTGGCTCCTGTGCTAAAACTCTTTTTCTCCTCTGAGACAGGTGCATCCTGTAAGGTATCTGTAGACCAGGTGTTGAGCATCCCATGGTCAAAAACCCCAGAATTTTTCTGATTACAACAACCTTGGAGCCACTCATTGACCTGATGGAGTCCCACGGTGTGATACAGAGGTCCTTCTCTCCTTGTGGAGCTGCTCCCTTGCTGCTGGGTGTGTGGCTGTAGGCTGTGCCCTGGCCTAGGCAAGGGCTAAGTCCTTTGCTGGAGCACTGGTGGTGGCCTGGGCTGGTCTCTCCTTTACAGAGCCATGCTGATGAAGTGAGACAGCTAGAGAAACTTCAGTGTGAGTTTACAGAGGAAGTAGTTCCTTTTCACACCTGTACACGAAGATGTTAGTATATTTCTCAGGCTGGGAAGTGAGGCACAGTGGAGAACAGGGAAGTTCGCATACAGCATGCATGCCAAAGGTGATAGGTAAAATTAAATCCCTGTATTTTCCCAGCCCTAAAAGGGTCATTCCTATGATAAAATTCTAGAGTTGCCTTTTTTTTTTCTTCTTCATTTCCCCTTGTTTGATTAATATGGGCAGCAGGAAAGTCTCTATGGCTTATTTTTTAGTGGCCAGTGCATATGTAAAGGAGTTCCATAATGCAGAGAAAGCCATATCGGTTTAGAAAAGGTGTCATCGTGGATGCCATAAATAATTGCTGTCAGAAACTAATATATTCTATCCAATAAAGCAGGATCTAGGGAATGGTTGAGAGTTTATGCTTTACTGTTTGCACAAGTGGGGGTAGAGTTAAACTTGTGCGTGGCCACTGCTTTTGCAGTTTTTCATTCATATCTAATCAGATTGAATTGCATATTGCATTCCTTATATTTCATAATAATGAGAAGTTGAAAACCTCTCTTTGTCTGCCTCTTCCTAAAAAAGATTAGAAGAAAAAAAAATGGAAGTGGCTTACATATGTAATAAATAAATAGGCATGAAAATCTTCTGGTAGATACTGAAAAGATACAGTCTGTGTTTTGAAGAAGAAATTAGCAATTATCATGAACAAACTAATTTTCTGAATTGTCTGATCCGTAAATTAAAGACACAAAAAAGAATTTCCTTTTCCCTGCTGTCTTTTGCACTAATATATATCAGACTGCCTCTCCTGCCTCACCTCACCACTCTCTCTCAAAGATGTTCCAAAAGTGGCACTTTTAAACATTGTTATCCATGGTGGTGGTGGGGATCCAAGTCTGTTTTCTCCCTCCTGTGAACCAGGCACTTATTTTTAACATGTTGTACAGACCAGGGGAAACAGAAAGACTGTCTAAAATTTAGAAAGGTTGGATTTGTTACGACTGGTAGCACTCTCATGTGATCATCACTTCCAGCTTGTTTTTGAATGCATAAATCAATGGGAATTGTGGGCCATCTACAGCTGGTAGGAAGCAGTATGTGCTGTACTGCTTTTTAAGTACGCATTTGTGGCCAGTGGCTACTTCCATTGGGAGATTTGCTCTTGACTTAATGGCATTTGTTAAAATGTCTGCCAACAGTGTCAGCTCTTTGTTCAGCCAGTTTAATTCTAAACTCTCTCTAACCTATTTTATATGTTTGCCCTGATGTCCTTGAAATGGCTGGACATTGTAATTTCAACACTATGTTTTTCAGTGGTTCATCACCAGAGATCCCCTCTGTTCTGCTCCAGCAGCTCATGATGCAGCAGTGGTGGTGGCGGTACCGGCACAATGAAGGAGACAAAATTCCTCAGGATCTGCATCCCAGTGTTAGCTTGGCCATACTGGCATCTGGGAGCAAAACAAGAACAGCAAGAAGAGTAAGAACTGATCTTTTCCCATTTATGAAGCACTTTCCCTGCTCTGTAGTGTAAACCAGGGGGCTCAAGGTGTTGGAGGAGGTGCTGGCTGAGAAAGTAGAGCTACTAAAAATGTTTTATGGCCTTTTTTATACTTTTGCTCAGTCACTGTATATCACATTCTGAAACAAGATGGGCTTCCCAGAAGTAGTCATAGCCTGACATTTCCACAGCATTGAACACACAAGAAGCCTGAACCAGTATCTTTTGGTTTCTGAGGAAAGCCCTGGCAGTGTGGTTTCTGAAGCTGCAGTAACTGCTACTGTTACAAATAGAGAAAAGGGGAAAATCTGGGGAATATCAAGTTAAAACTACCCTGAAGAAGAGCCTTTTAACTTAGTTTTTGAACTGGTTTAATTAAACTGCAACTTCCTTGCACAGGCCAGGACTTGTTGCTTCAGAGGCAGAAACATGGTGGTGTCTTTTGTGTTTTTTCTTGAACTTGTAAAAAGAAACCTTCTGATTATAGACTGGAGAGGTGGATTATTGTGAGACTGGCAAATACTTTACTTAATTTTCTCTAGGTCAAGACCTGTAAAGAAAGCAAGTACCAAAGCAGGAACAAAGACCAAACCTCAATAAAAAGAATGAGCTTTGTAACAAGGTGATAGGCAACTTAAACAGGAAGGACAGTGTGGTCAGCCTCCAAACTCAACTCATCTATAAATGGAAAATTTGCCCATCCCAGACCTACATTCCTATCTAGTTTTCTTGGGATGCATGGTTATCACAGGAAAAAGATTTTCCTCTCTTGTATTTGCAAACTGTAGGGTTTTCAAAGCTTGTCACTCTAGAGAACAGTATGCTATTTTTCTTGCCAAGTGGATTCTCTTGTTCTCATAGAAAAATATTTTCACGCTCACTTTCATGTTTCAGCAGTAAGCCACGTCTAGTCTTGATAAGAAAAGGGGTGCTTCAAATGCCTTACGAGTAGAGCAAGGGATATGTTTTCCTTTTTTTACAATACAAAAGTGTAGAAAATATTTTCTTCATGTCTGAAAAACAGAACAAAATGAAGCACACAGTAAAACCAGTGAGTTCATCTTTGAACATGAAAACATGAACAACATAAAAAATACGACTGTGAAATCTGTACACTTACAGCTGAATAGAAATTGCTTTATAACCTGAACTTGTACATAACAGGGGAGCCAGATTGTTTTAGCTGACTGAATTACTCGGGTTTTGTAAATGTGAGAGCAGAACCTCATGTAGTCTTCCTGCTATTACATGGCATCTCCCGTAGACAACAGGAACATTTAGTGGGGATGCAGAAGATCCAGTGATTCCCACAGAAGTTTGCTTTATTGTCCCTCACTAATCCATGGATCTACAGTTATTTCACTGTTTGCTCCAGGTTTGTTCTAAGGTTGGTGAGATGGGCTTCTGTGCTTTCAGCATCATTCAGGACATGTAGGGAGGAGGCCATGAGCTGCAAATTGTTTAACTTGATGCTTCCAGCCATTGTATTGTCTGGGGATTCTTGTCCTGTAACCAGAACATGTCTGTAACCTGAGGGGCTGGGAAGAGATGGTCGCCAGGTGTGCGTTGCTGCAGAAGCCAGGAAAATTTGGCTTGTGTGTGCTCCCAACTGCCTCTGCAAACTAGATGTAACCCATGAGAGAAAGTGGCTTCTTCATGTCTCAAGTTTGTAAGCACCTATATCTTTAGAAGGGAAAAGACCTTGGTCCAATAGCACTGGCCTCATTTTATGGTACCTTTTTAGAGGTATTACGCCTCCCCACAAAAAGGCAGGTAGTTTGTTGTCAGATCTATATCCTTCTGCAAATGCCTTCTCAAGAAGAGCAGGTTCACACTGCCCATTTTTTTCCCCTTTATTTAGTATATTACAGATGCAGACTTTGACAGAGGAGAATAATGACAGCAGTACTGAATGTTTAAACAAGTACTTAACCTATCCAAAATGTTAAATGTTGGATAATGCCTTGTCTCTCTGGGAAGCAGGAGAGTGTCTTTCTTTGTAATATAAAAAGGAGATACTGAATTACAAGCAAAATATTTTGTCAGGTTCTTCTGTGGACTGCTAGATCTGATAGTAATAGAAAGGAACAGACTGATTGTGAATCAAAAAACAGTGGAACTCAGGCACAAAAATATTTAGATGAATGGTTTTCCATGTAAGATATGAGATGAAAATTTGAGTTGAAAACTCTGGGAAGTGGGATATTCTGACTCTCCATTCATGCATGATTTATTAGTCCTGTCTTTCTACTCATGCTCCTTTTTTGTTAAAGAAATTAGGTAGGATAGCGGGGAAGGAAACATGAATTAAGTTGTGATACACAGGTATTTGTTTAGCAACTTCACTCTTGAAGTTCCCTTGGAAACAATTGTGTAAAAGAGAGACCTGATCTTGTTGCTTTTCAAGGTCAGGAGCAACCCCACTGAATTCTGAGAAGTTACAATAAATTAGAATAGTGTGACGCAGATCTTCTTTGATATTATCTAATCATGACACAAAGGACAAACTTTTTTATATAGGAATCTGACTTTTGTGCTCCATTCAAACCAAATATTGGCCTGTTTTGTTTTGTAAATTGGCATGCTGCAGGAGAGCCTCTCATACCTCTCAGATGAGTCTTTGTGATTTGTAGTGTTTGTGAGAAAACAAACATCATTAATACAGAGATGACTGTGCATGTGTACATCAACAAGGTCTTAGTTAACCCAGGGTTCATTGTAACACAGAAGTAAAAATCTTTAGAGAAGCATTTTTTGAGATGAACCATTATTTTTTAATAGAAAGATAAGAATACATGAAAACCTGAGTATGTGTTATGTGTGTTTGTTGTTCTCACCATTCTCTGCAATGACATTAGAGTTTCCATTTTACCCGGCTGGTTGTATTTGCCCAGATTCTTATGTTGTTACCAAGCTGTATGGCACTTTCCAGTCTGTTTACTAACTTATCATGACTGGACTGGACACCACTTTGCTCCTTTTTTTGTCCCCTCAAAGATCTTTTTAAATTATCTCTTTCTGGACAGTTTCTTACTGGCCTCTAACGTCTAGAGCACTTTGTTTGTCATGGGGGAAATAGAAGGCAGATTCATCACAGGATTTTCTTTGCTTTTGATACTGCTACAGTAAGTTAATTCGTACAATATTGTGACCAGAAGACAATGAAATGCTCCAAACCAAAACCTGAAATGTAAACCCCCTCCAAACCCACAAATTTTAAAAGTGAACTGTGTAAATCTTCCAATTGTGTCTCCTGCTCTAGAATGGAAAAATTTTGATTGTGAGAATTTTGTTTTCCCAGCCACTGGGAGAACAAATTTTTGGGGACTAGAACTGAATCCATGAGGGTTTCTTCAGTACGTTGTGTTCTACACGCTTTTCTCTATCATCTAGGCACCTGTTACAGTAAGGTGTTTATCTGAAGATGACTATGTAATGGTTTTGAGGGCATAGAGAATGGAAATTTTTTTCCCATGTATATGTTTTTAGCTTGGGGTATGCAGAAGTCAAATAATTTTTTTGTGTTAAGATTTCAGATGAACAGACAGAAGTCACCTGTTTTACTTCAGAACAACATTACCAGTACATATCCATTGGGATTGTATAAAAAATTCAGTTCCCACTTGTGGTTTAGAATATAATGCCTCACATAGCAACTTCCCTCTATCTGTTTTGCATATAATGACATCTTTGGTGTATTTTCTTCCTCTCAGTCATTTATTTGGTACTTAATATTCAGAAAAACTTCTGCACTTACTTAAAGACTAAAGCTGTGATTTTTGTGACAGATACAGGGTTAGTTTAAGTGCTTACACACTCCTCTTTTTTTTTTTTTAACAGATTTTCCCTCCAAGAAATGCAGTTAGAGGGTCCAGGGTTCAAGCCTCACATTGGGCACCATTTGTAGCCGTTGCTTCGATCTCTTTTATGTTGCCTACAGAATAACCAGCACAAAGAAATCCAGGGTCTTCAAGTCTTCGTAATTACTACTATACATGCTAATGCTAATAGTAGCATACCCTAATGTTTCTTCTACTTCTCTACTTCTACCAACTTCTACTACTGGATTACGTATTACAAACCCTTTTATAATCTGGAATAGTTTACATTTGCCTAATCACAATTAGATAACTGTAAATTCTATTACAGGGCAATTCAAATATCTCTAATAACTTATAGGGTATTTCAAAGAGACTTTAGCGAATTACAGAATATTTCTGTACCAGCTTCTTCTCGGCCAGTCGTGAAGTGACATGTTGTCCATATAATCTGTAACACCATAAGGTGCTTTAAGATTTAGTCCTCAACCAATTACTCGTGAGAGTGAGATGTCCATGAGCTGTTCCTCCAATGATGTTACTGTCCACACTGTGTCCATGCTCTCCTTCTAATCTCTCCATTCTGTTCTGCTTCTTGTCCTGCTTCTTCCATCTGACATACACAGTTTGCCAAAAGCTTAGACACACTGTAATACAGCTATTTATACACTCCACAAAAGTACTTTATTTTCTCTTCACATACATTTCTGGTTTTGACAGAAAGACAGTCTGTTGAGATAATGAAGTTATATATTGCCTCCATATCTGAACAGGATGAAAGCTGCACTGTATTTACACGACAGCAGCATTGTATTAAGCACTTGTCAAACAGTGCCTAAACTAGTAAAACAAAAGGTGAAAAAGGCCCTTTGTAATAGGGTGACTAGCTGGTATGCAAGGTATGCCTCACTGCTCTGTCAGGTGCACCCCCAAGTTTTAGGTAATAATAGGCTTGGTTTAGGACATGGTGGTGTGGTATGTTGGCAACTAGGGGTAGGTGTATGATGCAAATTTACTTATTGGTTTGAGCCAATAAAATGTTGAGAACCACTTCTCCGGTCAATGCAAGACATGGTGAGTGGCTCTAACAGGAAGAAGTGAACCTGGAGCATCCTTGCCTGCTATGTGCTCTCTGAGCTCTGATGGAGGAGGGTGTTTTCCTTATAGAGCAAGGTTTGGTGTGTAGAGACATATGAAGTGATGGATTTAGCCAGAGTGATTTTACAATGTATGAGGTATGAATCCTCTGGAGAAAATGAGAATGTTTCTCTGCATAGTGTGTCATACCCTCAGACCTTTCTCCATACAAATTTTGCCTTAAGGGAAAGTGGACCATCAGAATAGTTGCAGAGGAATCTGAGAAAGTCTCATGGATAGCAGACAGAGAAAAGACAGGATCTATGTCTTTTGCAGAGGAAAATATGTCAGATGTTGAAAATGGCCTGAAAGAGCCTGTATCCAGGAACAAGGTGAGTATTCCCTGGGCACACATCTGGGTGACAGAGAGAATGGGCATGCTGCTGGCAGCAACTTAGGGTAGAAAGGAGTAGGCAGAGTTGAGGAAGGAAGGCATAAATTCATGCAGTCGAAAAACAGAAGGAAGCTTCAGAGAGTAGATTTCAGAGTTATTAAAGAGTACAAGGTCTTGATTATGAAAGTCTTTTAAAGATGAAATTATTAATGAAAGATCATATATTGAATAGTTCTAAACAAAGAGCTCAGTGTTTTAGGAAATTACAGTGGATATGTCTGCAGTGCTCTATGGAAAATGCTTGATCTAGCTTTGAACAAAGTAACTATTCTATGAAAGGTACTAAGGACATAGTAAGTGAAGAACGCTTCTGTTTGCCACAGTTTTCATCAGTCATTAATCAGCCTTTCTTCTTTCCAGTTTTCTTCTGTTTCTGCCTTCCTCAGCTTCAGGCCTTTATTCAGTGTGGTGCAGTTGCACTGGTGCCCCAGTGGAAGTTTATGTGTTGAGGAAAGGAGCTTCCTGAACTGCTTCGGCTATAAACATTCCAGCTATATGCTACAGTCTAGAAGGGCTCTAGAGCATAGATCCTAAAAAACATGGCCCAGATGGTCTGAGAGATAATAGCTGCCAAGTGAGTGTAGCTGTCTGCAATAAGTCACACACAGGGATATGGCTCTGACTCTTCTGTCCTTGTACAGTCTGAAATATGAATCAAATTCATCAGGCTGTTTTTACCATCCTAATGAAATGATCTTGCTCAGAGACTGATAGAGACAAGAAATCTGTATTTAATGGCCATGAAGGTACTGAATTGTGGCATGGGTTACTGTCTACTCCATCGTAGTTATGACTGCATATTGGTATGTGTTTCTTCTATTATTTGTATTCTTAATGATTGATGTACAGCCAATACTCAGAGCTGATACTCAAGAATAGATTTTTTTTCTTTCTTTCTATCTATAGAAACATTGCTTGTTTTCCTTTCAAAGTCATTTAACCAATTTGCCAGAGGTAGGGTAACTGCAGATATGTGAGCATGCAGAGTGATCTGTGAGCATTTCTCTTAACCAGTTCAAGCTGATGGGTGGCTAATCAAACACTTCTGGTACAGTGAACTTGAGTACTGTGTTTATTACATAGGCAGGACTGGGTTTATACTGTAGCCTCTAGCTTAGACGAAGTTGACATAAGTGAAGTAATTTTCAGTATTAGTGTGTGAGATCAAAAGGATTTTATATGTAAATCTAAAAACAATTAATATCCAGTGTAAATATTCTGCAGAAGCAGCAGATTTTATTGTGGTTCTGCGTTGAGGTCAGGCATAACTGTTTTTATCAGGAAAAAGCTGAAAATGTTCTCGTTAAGATGCAGAATGCTTTCCAGAGTCCCCAAATAAATGAGAAACAAAATCAGTGCAGTAACCACCAAAGAGACACAGGATGCTGCTCACCAGCATCCTGGCCATGCTTACCATGCTTGGTGCTGTGCTGAGAGCCTATCAAAGCAGTTTCATACAGCTGGTCCTTCTTTCCCACTGACATCTTAGGATCTAATCGCTATAAATACAAAATTTAACACTATTTCTCCACAGAGTACATGATTCTAATAGCTCTGTTACAAAGTTTCTTAAATTTCCTTGTGTTGCTTTTTCCTGTCAGAATTTGAATTCCCCAACTTTTAATTTCATTTTAATGTATTACAAAGGGAAGATTACTTCTATCTCTCCCTCATGGAGACGATGATAGAGCACACTCAGTGTACAGTTTGTGACCCTTTAAGCATTACATTGTGGCTGTTCACCTTCACACAGCACTTCTGTTTCTAGCCGGAGTTGCGCCGTCCACTTAGTTTTGATTACTCTGAACTGGGATACTGCCTGGGGGTGTGAGGGAGCTAATGTGAGCCTTAAGAAGACTGACGTATTTTAACACCCCTCCCACCCCCGCTGATTTAATGAGATTTTGGACCTTTTAGCCAGAAGTGAGCTCTGCCTGGAAAAACCTGTCTGACTGACCCTGTGCCCCGTTTCCTCAACTCCTGGGAATGAGCGAGGGGGCGTTGACAGCAGCCCATGGCACTGGTGACACGCAACTTCCTTGGATCCACCGGAGAAGAAGTGAGCGACCTCCGACCTCCTTCACCCCCTCTCCTGCTGCCGCAGTGCCCACCAGGACGGTGGGCGAGGAGCTGGAGATGCCCCGGGGGCGGACGGACGGCCGGGGCAGCCGTGGCTCCGGAAGAGCGGAGCCCATCTGTGTTAGGCGGACCGGGCGTGGTTTCGGAAGAAACCAGAGGCTTGGCTGCCTCCGGCCGTGTTTCTGCCCGTGCCAGTGCCGCCTACGTGCCCAGACACACGGCAGAAAACTGCATCTCTGCTGCGATCCCTCGCGGAAATTCGACCTGCGGTCGGAGGCCGGGATGTCCGTGGGAGGAGAGGGCGCGCGCGCCTGCAGACACCGCATCATTACTCACATCCCGCTCTCATTGGCTGAGGGCACTGCCCGTCCTCCCGACCAGCCAATCAGCCCTCACCCGCTTCGTGGGCGCCGCGGCTGTAACCGGACGCGAGGTCCGGCCCTCCCCCGGCCCGTTCCCGGAGTTTCTGGCCATCCTCGGAGGGCAGGTCGGGTTGAGCCTGATAAGTCTCTGGAGCCGAGAGACAAGAGCGGTGAGCGGCCGTGGGCTCGGAGGAGGCTGGCGGGGACTCCCTCGCAGGGTCTGACCTGGCTCTCCGGGGAAGGAAAGGATGACGTTTTGCCCCCCACGGGAAGGCAGCGCTTCCCGAGAGGACGGTGGCTGTGAGGAACCTCGTATGTGCATGTTGCTGTATTTGTGTGCGAATCCTTGCCACGCGCTGGCAGCCGCCTGTTCTGGTCCGGGAGGTGCTGCCCTACTTATGTCCTACTTAAGGGTGAAGCTCTTGGTGCTCAGGCCTAGAGACGCAGATACACCTCACAGGGACGCCTTTAAAAAGGGCTGAGCAGGTGACCTTGTGCTGGCTGGAAGCAGGAGCCCTGGAAGTGACCGCCTCTTTAGACTTTAAAACTATGCTTAGCCAAAAGCTCTGGCGGCGTAAGATGTTACCCAGAGCACTCTGTGCTACTCTCCTGTGCTCTTGTTTCTGTTCTGTCATAGAACGGTTTGCGTTGGAAAGGACCTTAAAGATCATCTTGCCATACACAAATTTTGGCCCCGTTTTGCATGAAATAAGACTTTCCTTTGTATTTATCAACTGTCTACTGTGTGTCAGACAATACCTCCTGATATTCTGTAAAAATCTTGGTCCTCAAAGTATACCATTAGGCAGAAGTTAGAGCTGGGGAGTATTTGCATCGTGTCCTTGTATGATGTAGACTCTGCCTTATGTGAGATTAAAGGAGAACTAAGCTACTGTTGCAGTCAATATTAAATTACTGAGTCTGTTAATGAATTCAGCTTTTCTAGACAGTTTTTGAAAGTCTGGTAAAAATGAATGCTGATACTGTGCTGGGTGTTTGCCAAAACACAGAGTTCATGGGCCTGTGCGATTCTGCTGACCTAATTCAGAGTCACGGTGGGCCTGGATTTGTTACTACCTGGAGTGTAATTAAAGCAGCTGATTGGAGATAATGGGAGCTCCCTTAAGTGTGTCTCATATGGAAATCTAGACCAAGGTTGGATGTGCAGAAATTGGATCTCAGTCTCATTGTCCTTGGTTCTGACAGATGTTAGTATTCATCTGAGTATACAGCAGTTCCACCAGTGTGTATAGCTGTATTTTTATATTTTTCTTCCCCTGCTCTGTTGCAATCTAGCCTGTTTCTCAGGTCAGAGTAATCTGGTGGGGCTTTCAGAATTGCAGTGCTGTGTTAGATGGTCCTTTCAAGCACTGGATAATCTGTTTAGAATATTTTTGACCACGCTCCCGACCCTGTTGGCCCGTGGTAAAAATATTATCTCGTGTTGAAGGCAATCCTGAGATGGTGTTGCTTGGTCAACAAGAGCAGAGAAAGGTACAGTTTGACCTTATGAACGTGTAGCTGGCTTATTTGATGAGGACAACAAACTTTCGCACCCACTACAAAAGTAAAAACATTAATGCTGGTGTGTGACAATCTGGCATTGTACTTCATAGGCAAAAGAAAAATATACTTGAGAGTCAGGAAGGGGATGGATATAATTTGTGAGGTCACTTATAGATTCAGTGAAATGAGGACATTGCATCCCAGAGTATATGTGTGGTCATACTTGAGTGTGGAGGAATGATGGAGTTTGCCTGCAGAAAAATCAAGCAGAAACTGGCATAATAAGCAAAGCAGGATGGGGATATGAGGAAACAAATTACGCAGAGCATGATTATGGTGACATCTCCTTTGAGAAAACCTGATAAGGTTCTGTGTGTTGCCAGTTCCAATTCTGTGATCCGACTTTCCAGGTCCTCTGGCTGAGGGCCACAGCTGCTGTCTGTGCCTGCATTCCCTCAGCAAGTGTGGATCTGGGAAGCCCTCGTGTACTTGAGCTCTATGTGTCACTTCTGATCTCACCAGTGAGAGTGAGATCTGCTTCTCTGGAAGCCTGTGATACTGAGTCAGGCTCTGTTTAAGCACTTGAGGGAAACCTGTAGGCTGGAACAGCTTGTACAGATCTGTTCCTAATTAATTGGTTGAGTGGGCTAGTTGGAACAAGCTGGATGGAGGATGGTGCTTTTCCTTCAACATGAGGGTGGGAGGAATTCAAAACTAAGAGACCTCAAATGAAAAAACATGCACTTGTTTCTTTGGTTCTTTTGATTCCGGTAGTTGTTGATGTTTTGCTGCCATCTTACTACTTGTAATGCATTGTCTGTGGGATGTTTAATATATCTATCTCATGTCTTTGTCCAGATGCATCGTTATTAGATGCCAGACCAGTTGCCAACTTGCTAAGCTGCAACCAAAATGGCTAAGTATAGGCTTGTTCTCTTAAGACATGGGGAAGGAGCCTGGACTAAGGAGAATCGTTTCTGCAGCTGGGTGGACCAGAAGCTGAGCAGTGATGGCATAAAGGAAGCTCAGAACTGTGGCAAACACCTTAAAGCACTAGGCTTTGAGTTTGACCTAGTCTTTACCTCTGTACTGAGGCGCTCCATCCAGACTGCATGGCTGATCCTGGAAGAGATGGACCAAGAATGGGTCCCCATTCAGAGTTCCTGGAGGCTGAATGAGCGTCACTATGGTGCACTGATTGGGCTCAACAGAGCTGAAATGGCTCTGAATCACGGAGAAGAGCAAGTAAAAATATGGAGGAGAAGCTATGATGTTACCCCGCCTCCCATATCTGAATCTCACCCTTACTACGAAGAGATATACAATGATCGCCGATACAAATGCAGTGATGTCTCTCAGGATAATCTCCCAAAAGCTGAAAGTCTAAAAGATGTGCTTGATAGACTCCTTCCCTATTGGAATGAAAAGATAGTGCCAGAACTGAAAAGTGGCAAAATGATTCTTATCTCTGCTCATGGTAACAGCAGCAGGGCATTGCTGAAGCATTTGGAAGGTAAGAGTCTTTGTTTTAGTCTTCCCCTTTCCTCCTTACTCAATGGCCTGGAGCTTTATATCTTGTTCTGTAGTTTATGTTACTTACCTGGACCAGGTTATAATGTCTGTAGTCTCCAAGGAGAAAGTAAAAAGTTGGTCAGGAGTTAAACTGGGAGATGTGGAAGCAGAAGCAGGGAGAGTAAGTTGGGTTAATGTAGTTAAGGGCCAGATACTTTCATCTTCTCATCATTTATTTAAAACTAATTTTTTATTAGTATTCAAACTAATTTTGTGGTTGGTCTAGACAGATAGGCTCAAATTATTTTGGGATTGAAATCATCATCTGTTCATTAAACAAGCATTGCTGTAACAGCAGAAAAAAAGTGCTTGATTTGGGTCATGGAAGGCATTCTTTAGTATTACTGTGGTGGATCACTTTTGAGGTTTCATTCCTGATAACTTTTAGGAAAAAATTATGTGACAGGGAGCTCTGCAGAGAGTAGATGTTTACTAAAGCTTCTGCAAATACTGTACTATTTCCCAATATACCAATAAACAGCCAAATTGTTAGCTTAGCATAATGTTGCTAATTTATTACAGAATGGTTTGCACTGGGACATAACCTTTAAAGGCCATCTGCTCCAATCCCTCTGCGATAAGCAGGGACATCTTTGACTAGATCCAGCTGATCAGTGCCCTATCCAACTTGGCCTTAAATGTTTCCAGGCATGGAGCATCTGCTACTTCTCTGGTCAATATGTTTCAGTGTTTTGCCGGCCTCATCATAAAAACTTTCTTCCTTATATCTAGTCGCAATCTCCCCTCTTTTAGTTTAAAATCATTACCCCTTGTCCTACTGCAGCAGGTCCTGCTAAAAAGTCTGTCACCATCTTTCTTACAGGCCCCCTGGAACCTTCTCTTCTCCAAGCTTAACAACCCCAAGTCTCTCAGCCTTTCTGCATAGGACATATTCTTCATCCCTCTGATCATTTTTGTGGTCCTCCTCTGGTCCTGTTCCAACAGATCCATGTCTTTCTTGTGCTGAGGATCCCAGAACCGGGCTTGGAAAAGATTATTTGGAATTTGACTTAAAGATAAGTCACACCTTGTAATTGTTAGTTTCTTCCCATTCTTCCTCTTTCATCTCATGGCTTCTAGCTCATCTTAAACTGGAAGATGGAATATATTAACTTGTTTTTAGGGAGAGTAGTGATTATATATGTGCGAATATAGACTACTAGAGTTGTAGTTAGGGTTGTGTGTCCACTCAGTTTTTCTGAGTTAAAAAATCCTCTCTTATGTGTCTCTATGTCTCTGACTAACAAGTATTTTTGCATTTTGCCATGCTGGAACAGTCAGGACAGCTGATGCTTTAGCAGGGATCATACGCCTGAGAAATAAGCATATACAAGTGGCATCTGGAATTAGAGAAACTGTGAACCCTGGGGTACAGGATGAAGGAGGAAGGCTAGTTCAGTCAGTTCCACTGATGTGGTCAGAATGGGTGTCCACACTGTATAAAAACTGATAAAAACCACAAAGGAAAAAGGG
>VYZS01048351.1:27535-40553 GCA_013400695.1 Neodrepanis coruscans
GGCGGCGGGCGGGGGGAGGGCTCGGCACGGCCCCGCCACCAGCGCCCCGGCCTCCGGCGCGGCTGCCGCGTCCTGGCGGCGGGTAAAGGGATCTTCCTAAAAGGAAACTCCCGCCGCACTGCCGGGGATGACTGCGGGAGCCGCCGCCCAGCCCGTGCTGGGCAACCCTAGGGAGGACCCCGCGCTGAGCATCCCGGGCGGAGGCGGGCGAGAGCGTCCCAGTTTTCGCTGCGGGAACCGGAGCGGCGCCGTGCTCGGCCGGGGAAGGAGGGGGCGGGGGCTGGAGCGGAGCGGCCGGGCAGGCTGCTGGTCACGGGCCGTGCTCGGGTCGGAGTGGGTGAACACACAGAATCACAGGATGGGTGAGGCTGGAAGGGTCCGCAGTTGGGCATCTGGTCCAACCTCCCTGCTCGGGAAGGGCCATCCCAGAGCACATGGCACAGGATTGTGTCCAGACGGCTCTTGAATATTTACAGTGAGGAGACACCACACCCTCTCTGGCCAATCTGTTCCAGTGCTCGGTCACCCGCACAGTGAAGAAGTTCTCCCTCATGTTCAGGCGGAGCTTCCTGGGCATCAGTTTCTGCCCGTTGCCTCATGTCCTAGTGGTTGGCACCACCAAGAGCTCTGAATTCACACTCGGAGCTTATTCACACTCTGAATGCAAACCTTATCTATCTGCCTCGCCTGAGGGAGCGACTGGAAAAGGCAGGACGTGTGCGTATCCTGCCTAGACATGAAGAAGGACACTGGACACCATCTTTGCTATAACGGTTTAATTTATAGTACAATAAAGGACCAGATTTGGGGATTTGCCCGCCCTGTTCCTGGACCAGGTGGTACCTGGTGATCCCGGGCAGCCGGTGGCACCACCCAGCCTGTGTTGTCTGCGGAGGGTCAGTGTTCGCTACCAGCGTTTCTGAAGAGTGCAGCTCACAGTTAATATGAGCAGCCTGATCTCCCGCAAGGGGAGCCGTGCAGTTATAAACCTTTCTAAGAATATAATTTCACAGTTAATGCAAGCCAGCCCGCGTCTGTATTGCCATCAAAAGGGGCAGTCTTGCATTCCTTTCTGATAATGGCCATGCCTTCCTGTTTGTTATTTACACCGCAGTAACACCGGTGTTGCCATCTGGCGAGGCGAGCCTGGGATCCGCCCCTGCAAAAAATTACCCGAGTTCAGCTGGACAACGTTCTTTAATTAGCTGAGCCTGCAGAGCTACCGCAAGCACAAGGAAAGCAGAGTAGATCTGGAGGTAGGAAGAGCTTTTTGAGATCCTGAAGGATCCAAGCCACATTTCTGTGTGCGGCTGCGCCACTGCAGTGAGTCCTTACTGCTGGAACTGCCTTGTGACAGCTCTGAGTTTCCCGGTGGTGATGATCCGGTGATCACTCCCTATAGTAGTACGTGATTTTTTCGGAAAACGTCTGTTGTAGTTTAAGGTGGCAGCGTGAGGTTATATCTCACAGTGAGGTTATCAGAAATGTTAACTGACACAAGTGAAACAGCAGGGATAGGAAAAGCTCAGTATGCCTCTTAAACAATACAGCATGTGTGAATGTGTCACTCGTATATCTACAGATCTTCCCTCAAAATCATGTGGGGATTCTTATGTCTTTGTAACTTTTAGAACTGGGGCCAAAATCGTGATGAATTTATAACAGCTGCAACTCTGACTTCCCTTTTTTCCAGATTTTTTTTAAACTTGCCCTCCCATGACATCAATTCCTGCTGGTTTTTCACATACCCAAAAGCATAGATGCTGCACAGACCTTACAGATTGAGCATTTCTTGGGGAGAGCACATGATGAGCAGCCAGTTCCCAGAACTGCCATGATATCCCTTCTGACTAGACTATACTTCTTATCACATTAAGCAACATGTTCACTGCTTTGTGTGAGGATTGTATCCCCCAGCTTAGAGTTGTGACACAGCGAAAGTTGGTTATTTGATCATCAGCTCTGGTTGGCTGGTTGGTGATTTTCCCCCCCCATCCCTTTTTTAGTAACACTTGAGTAGAGTGGGGCTTCCTCATGGTAGAGGGTACCCATACCTACCACTGACCTCCTGTTGAGAAGCAGTTGCTCAACACCAGAGCAGTACCAGTTTCCACCTAATTGGACCCCTCAGAGGGAAATTCTGGTGTTTGCCAAGATGTGCTAAGTGACTGGGTGAGCAGGAAGAGAACCATGTCTCCAGGTTCCTAGCCATGAACACCAGGTACATGTAAGGATCATAGGATAATCCAGGTTGGAGGGGACCTCAGGAAATCATCTAGTCCAGCCAGACAATCAGAATAAGTCTTAATAGGGCAGAAGAGTGACAGCTGTGAGTGTGACATTTCATAGCCTTTCCTACTGCCGCCACCAAACTCCATCAAATCTGGCTGGAGTGGTGCAAAAACCTGCTTCCCTAACCATCTATTCTGCCTCCTTACTGAACGTTCCTACCTCCACAACAGTCCCTGGATTGGAAAACACTGATGTTTCTAATCCATTTTAATACAAAATATGGCATTAAAGTCATCTTTATGAGCAGTTTAAGCTAATTTGCTGGACCTTGTATTGATGCAGCTGGGACTAGTGCTTGTGTTTCATTCCACTGACCCTGCTGTGAGGCACTAATCAGGCAAAGAGAAGGTAAGAAATTGCTGAAAGGGGGTGTGACACCTTACACTACTGAAGCTTGTTCTACTATTAGTAAATTCTCATGGCTTACAACTTTCTATTTTTTGATAGAGGCTATAAACATAACAGCTCTGAATACGACATGATGCTGGTGGGTGTCAGCAAATATGGTTAGGCAGGATCCAGCTGTGGTGGTGGAGGAGAGCATTACTCACAGCCAAACTCCAGAGACTTATCATGCCCCTTTCCAGCAATCTGCAAATCTGCCAGCTTTGCTGATTGTGTGCCCTCTCACTCTGATTTATTCTAGTCAGTTCAATCAGAACCTGATATAAATTGATGTAACTCTTTTGCCATGAACATTAGGTTTGGTTCAGAAGTGTCTCTTCAGCTGGAGTAATTGCAGACACTGTCAGAGAAGTTTAAAGCTATACACTCTTAGGATCTGTGTCAGATTAACAAAACTGGTTTTTGGATTGATTTGGTTATCTTCACATAAATTCCATTGACTAGAGGGCTGGCACAGCTTTCAGCACAAAATAGCAGAGAGCTTCATTTGTAACCTCCTCCCACACGCAAAGTTCTGCAGAAGAAGGTTGAAAACGTACGAGAAATCTATGAATTATGAACTGCCCTTTGCTTTTGTCTTCCATTCCACATGCAATTATATTTAACTAGACTACAGGAATTATTGTGCCTTCATAATAATCTTTAATGCTCACATGCAAACATTACTCTTTACCAACGGTTTTACAGGCCACATGGAGAACTGCGGTAATAATGGAAAGGGAAAAACAATAGGGAAGTAATAGAGTTGCATGTTACATATTCATTGGTATTAACCTTCCAAGGAAAGTGATGCACAAGCCAGCGAAGGCATCAATAGACTGTTAATTTTCAGGCACACATAGTAATTGTTCTTCTGCATAGATACTTGCATGGTATTTATCAGTATGACACATCCACCAGTTCTCTCCCAGGAAAGAACCTCAGAGTCTGAACCTTGAGAAATTGTGATGGAGTGACAATGCAGAAAGATTTAGTCAACATCTTTCCCACAGGGCACATCTTAAAGTGCTGTTAATAGAGAACAGTTTAAGGGAAAGCAGTTGATTCTCAAATGGGTTTCAATTAAGCCAGGGAGTAGGAATGACATGGGTGTTTTTATTTATCTGGTCAGTGTAGACATCTGTCTTGTAGATCTCTGCCTTGGAATTAGTTTTTTTCTTAAAGAGAGAGATACTTTAGGAATACAATTCCTGTTTTGACCAAGGTGGACTGTGCTCTGAATGTGTGTAATTTTTTTTCCAGTGCTTACAGCCGACTTAGCTGATCAGCATCAATATATTTGCACTGAGGTGAGAGGCGTCCCACCCAATATGTGCATTGCATTGCTACAACCATAGAGAGGGAAAGCTGTCATGGCAGTTTTGAGTACGTCGGTTAAAATGGTGAAACACAAGGCAGTGTCACATTAAAGGAAAGCACAGGTGGAAGAGAAGATAGATCTTTGAAATGGGTTGAAGCTGGCCCACAGTACTTTGAAAAAAAAAACCCACCTGTTGTGTCTGTTTGAGTCTGCAGGCAGAAATTAGAAGAATTAACATGAATTAGAATATTGTGTTTCTTTTCTGTGTATACTCAACATGCAGAAGGATTTTGCATACGTTGGAGTATTACGCTTTGGAGAAGGAATAAGAAAGTAGCTCACAGTAGTCAAAGAGAAAACGTCAGAGAAAAGTAGAGTCAAGCCCAGGGAGCTGTGTATCAGCAGTTGTTAAGTAAAAACCCAAACAGGGAAAGTTTATTCACACCATTTCAGTCCTGTGGCAGACCACTAGACGGTATCAGGTGGCAGAGTTCCTTTTCTCTGTCTGCCAGTGTTGAAAACAGAGACAAAATCTCTTGTGATGTGCTGTTTGGCAGTACAACTCTTTCATGATATAGTGTGAATTTTAAGCTGTTTCTCTGGAGTTGCACACTGCCCCACTGCAATAATTTTGAATCTCACTGGCCAGTTTCTACTGCATTTGCAAAAGGGGGTCTAATGGAGTTCTTTTTCGTTTTGTAGTAAGTAGCACAGTATTAAAAATGGACACAGCTGGTGTCCCTGCTGAGCACAGGGCAAGCTGCCCAGTCTGCCTCTCTGAAATGACCAGCAGCTCCTCATTTAGGGCTACCTGCAGCACCTACTTCTGTGCACAGTTGCAATATCATGTATGATCCATAGGCAGCTTTATTGAAGGGATGAGGGCTAAGTGAAAATGGATACAAAACCATAGGATCCTGGGCTTTGATAGCTTGAACCAATTACATCAGTTGAGCCTGTTAACTCAGCCACGGCCATTAATTTTAAGTCATGCTGGTATATATTGTTCTCATCCCCTTGTAGGTATTTTTCTGACTTAACAGTGTCAGTTTCAAATAAGGAAACTATTGGGCAGCTTTTTGCACACAGTTTAGATGCACAAACCACTAGAATAAATAAAGCACTGTCTAATACATATTAATGGCTTGCCCAGTATTTTTGATCTCTTAGGCATGTTAGTTCCAGTTCTGCAGTGTGAGATATGAGAAAATGAATTGGGTTTAACAATCTGCTCATGTAAACATATTTATCTATAAGACAGGTACATTTAAAGAGCATTCATTAATGTATCAGTAGTATTTCCAGGACTGTCTCAAATAGTCCTTTGAATAGTAGTGTGATCAATGGCAATGAGGGTGGTTACACTGGAGAAAGATATGCTGAAAATTTGTGTTCTGGCGTGTGCTTAAGTATCAAGATTTTGCAGGGCAGGAGGTGAGCCATGCATCTGCATTGAAAGAACAATTTCGGAACTTGTGTCATTTATCGATAACTTCTTAAACCCCCATCACTGAATATGTAAGAAGTTCTGAATAGGTAGGCTCAATGTAGTATATGGCAAGATGCAGTCTTGCATTAGGATCAAAGTTCCTGATTGAAAACTTAAAAAAAGATGTTTGAGGGGAGCAAGAAAGTTAAATATATGCTGGTGATCATTGTGAAGAATCTCTTTTCTGGTCCCCTAATGTGATTACTACAAGGAACTTGCAGTGGTTTCCATGTGAACAACTTAATCTGGTTCACATTTTGAGAGTAAAATTAGGAATCTTTTTTTAACTTCAAAATTTTGAACGTAGTTGAACAATGTGCATTTTGATAATGTTATTCATTTATCTAATAAATGAGAAACATGATTGTGTCAGTAGAGGATCAGTGGCACAAAGAACAGTATTTCATAAAAGAACAGACATTGGTATCACATCTTTGGTTAAACATGTTTTAAACTATTATAACATCCCATTCACATTCTCAGGGGAAATATTCACTGCCTACATTTAAACATCTAACTCAGATGCCTAAATTAGGAGGCTTGTCTCCCTAGATGCCTTGCATAGTTGAAGGAGTGAGAGAGGCTTCTCCAGAGAGCAGTTCAGACTGTTAGTTAGGCTTCTTCTCTGAATTATCATCTAGAGGAGCCTCTTTAACTTTGAATGCCATTCTGTGCTATTCTTTGCATCTTTTCCTAGGCAACTAAACTAACTTAACTGGTCTCCACCCCTCAGCACTTGTTTTTGCCTTCCACTATATGTAATGCTCTGTTGCTTGTACAAGTACAGCTGTTGATGTGGCAGCACTGCCAGCTAGGTTGGTGAAATCATCTCGGTTGAAAGGAAGCCTGCAAAAGAAGGTATAACTTTTAACTAGATCATGTCTCTGGTTTTGTTTATTGCATGACCTTGTAAACAGGTCATGCATGTCTGAGGAAGGGATGGGCTTTAGCAAGGGACAGAAATACGCTGTTGGACTTGGGGACCTATTTGCCAACTATGCCACCAAGAAAAAGAGATGTTTAACTTTGGGATGTAAGTTAAGGAGACTGAATCTTGTGCCTAAGCATCATTCTGTTCAAACACGTGATTTTTATACCATTATAGTTTCACAAATGTCATAGAAATTTATTATGATTTTCATAATTGTAAGAAAGATACAATCCAGCCATGTGTCTCTGTTATCTATGTAAAAACTGGCCATAATTTAAGCACAATTATTTATAGGATTTTAGACTTTATAAATAAGCCTAGAAGCATGGTGTGCCACTAACATAGAGCAGCTGTGATCGAGTTTGAGTAGCTTTAGAGTTCCCCACCCATGAGCCAAGGGCTGCTAATATTTCAACAGACATGCTGGATGCAATGATGTACCCAACTTTAATGGTTAGCAGTGCAGGCATCTACTTATAAGCCTGTTGTCTTAAATTCTTTTCAAAATCGGTGGGAAATCTGGTAATTTCTTTTAGATGATTCTTCATATGACCCAGAAGAGATACTCATATTAGATATGAAATACCTGCATTTGGCCAGCTGAATTGCACTTCCAATGCTGCTCCTTGTGCACAAAGCACTGCTGATTACAAGCGAGGTTCAATTGCCTTGTGTGCTAACCTCTAAAACTACCCAGGCTCAGATGCTAATATGTCACTAGAGCTTCATTTTCTGATTACTAAACCTTATTCTGGTTCGGAGAGACTTGATGCCACTAGTGACCACCACCAGGACACTTTTCCAGTCTCTGGCAGTTAAAGTATTTCATGTTGTTACAGATTTAACCATCCTGTTATAAAACAGTATTGTATTAGGAATGCTAGCCACAAACCCAATAAAGTTAGAGAACTATTAGTAGTTTTTAATAGTTATTAAATTTTGCATAGCATCTTGTGCTGCTTTTTAATGTTCAGGAGTCATACTAACCTGTGAAGAGATTGTTAAATTATACTTATCTGTGACCTTCCATAGCTTGACCTACCTAATTGCTTCTTTTAGCTGAAATACTCACCTTTTTCTGATTCTTCTCTATGAAAGTAATAATGAAAACATTCCTAAAGAATCAAGTAAGAAAAAAGCTAAAGTTCATGAGGAAGCGCAGCTGAAGCTAAACTTCTCTAAGCTAAGCTGGAGCTAAACCTATATATGCTGTTGTCTTCCTGTATGCATTTACTCCTTCAAGTAATTTTTTGTATCACCGTAAAAGAATAAAAAAGGGAGAGGGAAAGTATTGCATTTAATTTTCACATTCAATGTACTTTTAAATGTAATGAAGTTACAAAATGAGCCTATCGTGGTTTCAACCCCAGTAGGCAGCTCAGCATCACACAGCTGCTCACTCACTCCTTGCCCACTGGTTTGGGAGAATCAGAAGGATAAAAGTGAGAAGACTTGTGGGCTGAAATAAAGACAGTTTAGGTAATGCAAAAGCCACACAAGCAAACAAAGAAAATTAAGGAATTCATTCACCACTTCCCACAGGCAGGCAGGTGTGCTGCCTTCTCCCAGGAAAGCGAGGCTCTATCACAGTTAATGATTACTTGGGAAGATAAATATCATCACTCTGAACATCCCTCATTCCTCCTTCTTCCCCCAGCTTTGTATGCTGAGTATGACACCACATGGTATGGGATATCCCTTGGGTCAGCTGGGATCAACAGTCCGGCTGTGTCCCCTCCCAACTCCACGTGCACCCCCAGCCCACACTCTGGCAAGGTGGTGTGAGAGGCAGAGGAGAACTTGATGCTGTGTAAGCCCTGCTTGGCGGTAACAAAAACATTCCCGTGTATTATACCATATATGTAGTACTGTTTTCAGCACGAAAACACAGCCCCATAACCAGGTACTGTGAAGAAAATTAACTTTATCCCAGCCAAAATCAGTACAGAGCTTTAATTCTTCACATCCTTTTACAGTGGAGAAATACATGTATAATGAGGGTATTTGTGCATAAGAAGGTAGAAAAATGAGGTTTCCATAATTACAGGTTACAAAAGAAGAACATAGTTCATTAAAAGGAGAGCACAGGAGAATAATATTCTACAGATTTCTCAGGATGGGGAAAGTGATCCTATGCTGTTTCTCCTTGTCACCTTTACCATTCTGGGTTTCTGTTTTGCTGATACACCAAAAAATCCCCCTCCTGCTGAGACAGTCCTCGTGACTTTTCTGCCTGATGAAAGCAGGCTCCAGCACCACTGCTCAGTGCAGTGCTGGCTGATATGGGCAGACAACCTGCCAACCTGCCATTATTTGCACTGTGTATCCATAGAGAGGGAGCAGTTTTCCATCCCAAGGCTCAGTAGTGCATGCTGAGTCTCACTGAGGATGCTTATGGCTACTACAGATTGCTCTGTCCGTGCCACATAGCCCTGTACCCTGGATCTCATAGATCTGTGTACCATGTGGTGTCCCTCCTCTGCATTTTCAAGAGTGCAAAGCCTGTGGGAATAATGTTGAAAGACAACATGGGTCTGAGGGAGTCAAGCATAATGTTCTTGGCCTTATTGCTATTTGGGGGGAATCTTGAGAGTGAACTACTGAAGATCCACGCCTTGTTGTGAATGCGTGGAATGGGATGTACCCAAACAGGCGCCCAAGGACAGTGCTAACAAGCAGGTGAGAAGGGGTGCTCAGGCTTCCTCCTAGTCCTTCTACCTCAGTGTGGGACACATGTCATAAGTAAGTTCTAATCCTGTGGTGGGATGAGTACAGTATAAACACACAGATTCATACAGATTAGCTGAGCATATGCATTATTGTATGTAAACTTTGAAAACAAAAGTAGTTAATATCATACATCAGAAGCACCTTATTCTTTCATATATACTGCTGAAATAAAGCTGCTTACATTCCTGTCTAGTAGCTCTACCTGTAACTCGGCAGAGCTTTGTCTGGGTCTTAGTTCTAATAATTGAATTTTCCTTCTTGATATACCCTACACTTCAGTGATATCCTTAGTAGGAATGCAATGCAAAGTTGGAATAGATTATATTAATTGTTGTCTAGGAGCTTTCTATCCACTTCATAGGAAACATTCATTGCATTCTCCATCATACCATCTGGCTTCTAAGTATAATGTGATAAAATTACTAATGCAAGGCAGTAAATAACATTATGATTATGTGTTACAGGTGCCACCTCATATGTGCACAACAAGTAATTATAGTTGAAATGAGTAACAAAGATTTGAGTGTTATATGTAGGAATATATTAGAAAGGACAAAATTTGTCCTTAAGGATGGTAATTGTCTCATCTGACTTTACGGTTTTGATAGGTGTCCATACCAAGCCAGTCATCTGTGACTGCATCTGTGATCAGCAGAGAGAAGAACAGGGACTTCAGAAGATGAGTGGTTCCTCCTCTCTTAGATAAATATTTTCAGAGGAGTGCATCTCAAAATATCACACAAACAGAAAATCTTTAACAACATCTTCCAGGCTGGAAAAAGAGAACACATCCAGGAAGACCTGGTCACTCATTGTAACCTTTCTCAGATGAATCTCCAAGTCTATTCTTCACTTCAGTGAACAATCATCAGTAGCGAAACTTTCATGATACTGATTTAAGCCATTTTTTGCATGTTCCAGTGATGAAAGTTTCACCATTTTTGTAGGCTATCTATACCAATGCTTAATTTTTCTTAGTGCTGGTCAGTTGTAGTGGTTTAATATAAAACTCTTTTGTTGCAACTTACCCCAAATTATTCTTGTCCTAATAGATGCTAACAAGTTTATTTTATTCTTCTTTACAAATACTTTTACATGTTTAAAGATTACCCTGCCCCCAGGTTTGTCTGTTCTTGACATCATTTGTGTCTTGACACTGAACTAAAGTACTAGTAAAGTGATATTAGTAGGATTTATGTAGGGTTAAACCTTCCCTCGCCTACTCCTTCATGGCCCACAGTAATCACAGTGGTCCACCGGCTCCATGATGGCACTGATAACATCTTGCTGCACTCGCAGCTTCCATATCATAATGGTGTTGGTCTCTCACCCCTGGCTAAATTCAAGTGAGCACTCCCAACTCATTTTGTCCTTCCTGGGCAGGATTAAGTTTGGTTGTTTCTGTCAGTTTTTTATGGACACTTAACTGGTCCACAGCTTTCGAATGCATAATGCCCACACTCAACAGTCTGGGGGCCTGTTAGCCAATGTTTAAAAGTAGTTATTATTTAAATGTAGTTATTTACTCTATGTGCCTTTTTTTAATTCACTTGCTGTTTTCCATGCTTTGTAATTTCTTTACGGTGATAACTTCTTAATTTCTACAAAGCATTAAACAGAAATCCAGCCATTTTGTTAGAGTGTACTGAAATATGCTTAAGGATCTTGTGGCTATGCTTAACACAGAACATTTCACAAAACTATACATTATACCACAAAATTGTTCTTAACATGCTAATCTAAAACATATTTTTCTTTAGATTAGTTCATAAAGCAAGAGGAAGGAAGATATTTAGCTCCAGACAGCACTTGCAGTAAAAATCAGTTATTTCTGTACACCATCTTTCCTTTCAAATATCACTAAATGATTTCCAGAGAGAGGAAGAATGTAATTTAATGATCACTTGCACAGCTCAAACACCTTTCATCAGAGCATCTCAAAGAATTTCCAACAAGCGTGAAAGCTTGTCTGTTTTTCCCCAACTATTTCAGTTGGCCTAATAAAAGATGGCGTGTCTTCCTACATACCCTGTATTGTTTAGCACTCAAAGCATTATCATACTTGTTTTACAGATAACTGAAAGGGGCACAAAGAATCCACATAGTTTTATTTCTGCAGTGAATCTAAGATGAACTCTGTGGGGTCCCTTTGGCCCGTTTTGACTGAGTCTCCAGGACTTGCAGAATACATGTTCTCAGATTACAGACAGACATGTGAAGCAAAGTCTTCCTCCCACTGACATCAGTGGCAAAATTCCCACTGATCTGAATAAGGCTGAAATTGTGTCCTAGCTTTCCTAGCTGCTGCCTGCCAAAACTGACTTCAGACCTGTGCATCCTTCCTGTCTTCTGCGTCACCATTAGTAATGAAGGTTCTGCAGTCCACACCATGTCTGCCATTTCACTCTCAATAAGTGATCAAGGCAAATATAAATGAGAAATAAAAGACACCAGCAACAGGAGGGGGTCTCTGCACAGTGAGTGTGTGGTGTGTGGTTAACAGTCTGCTTGCAGTCACTGCAGATAGATGCATCTGCCTGCACGCACTCTGTGCTGACAAAAGGAGCAGTATGAAGAGTCATTTGATCGGCTTGCTCTGACCTGGGTATGTACCATCCTTGCTCATGAGTGTCCCAGGCTGCAAGTGTGCAATCACAAAGACACCCCCACAAAGTCTCTGCTATCGTGTCTGACCTTTTTAATTAAAGCACAGTCTGATCATTTCAAGAAAATCTAGTGGTCTCTTACAGCTTCTTTTTTACTTACTTATGACTGTGGATTTGGGCACTCAGCACTAAATGCATCCAAAGAAATGGTTGTCTTAAGGAATTGAGAGTCTCAAAAAAATTATCAGTAAGTCTTTGTACTGTACTGTCTGTGGAGTATGAACTGTCATCAGAAGCCATATTGTACAACAGAAATACAAGCACTTTAAAATACAGATTACAAAAAGGAACACAAAGGGAGAAAATGCCATGTACGGATGTCTTCCTCTGCCATTGAGGATAGCTGAATATGGTCCTGGTGAGAGAAAGAGTATGTGATCATTCTCACTCCCTATACTGTCCATTTGTCCCTTGCAGCAGGGGTCTTCTCAAGCCTGATGAGGGTGCAGCCACCCAGTTTTAGTATATTCTTGGTTATTGTTTAGTATATTCTTGTTTATTTTCTAGGAAAATGCTCACTAAATCCTCTTGCTGTTGTGCTAGACTGAGAACAGAAAGCTCTTGCCAATCTGGCATTTGTTATCTTCAGCTGCTTTTCCTCTTTCATAGGTATTACAAGCTATGGATAAACTAGAGGGAAAAAGAAACCATACCATATCACTGGTTTCAATTTGAAGGTAAAGAATACCAAACACATGAGGTCTGAGAGTAACTTCTGGACTCACAGAAATATTCTCATGTCTTTTTGGCTAAATTAAATGTTGGTCTTTCTACGTACATCTTGTCTTACAATCCACTTGCAAATCTGTATAGCTGATCATTCCTGCATTGTGTTGGAAAACAATATGTGGGAGTTTCTTTCCATACTAGATCTTTGTGGGTAACTTGCTAGTAAACTAATTTTACATGACTCAGATTTAAATAATAAAAAGGCTTAACTCCAGTCTGAGAAGAGTTTATTGTCCACAACTGTAGCCTAGAGACAAACTCCAGCACCTTTGGGACTCAGCTGAGGCAGCAATTAGGCAGCATTTTATTGTGATGCAGTGAGTGCGCAGAAGATGAAGCTGGACTACTCTCAAGAGCTTAGAAACAAAATTGGCTTCCTGGAGAGAGAACATAAGAAATCTGGCAACCTAAAAATATTTAAAGAGCTTAGGGCTCCCAGGGGAGAATTTCAGGCTATTGAAGTGGAAAAGACTGAG
>VYZS01048351.1:40607-64249 GCA_013400695.1 Neodrepanis coruscans
GTGGGGGTGGGGGGGTGGGGGGGGGCGGTACATGAAAAATTACAAAGTAGTTTTTTTTTACTGTAGCATGTTTCAAAGGATAAAATATAATAAACCTGAAATCAATCAGTAGCACAGACTTCAATGCAGTGTTCCAAATCAAATAGCCCTGTCTTGAAAACAAAAGTCAAAAGAGGTTTTTTTTCATTACAGAATTATAAGGGATTGAGGCCAAGAAACCATTAAATGAGGTGAAAGGTCTAGGCTAGAGGGCATCTTGAGCAAGTCTAATGAAGTCATGGTTGCTTCGGCAGCCACGTTCCCAAAGGGTTTTTCTGTGTCTGTCACTGTGTCTCTCTGTTCCTCTGAATCAGGCTCCCTGGCCTCTGTGGTTACGTGCCAGAGCGTGCCCCACCAGGCACCTATGAAGCTCCCTTCTAGCAGCCACATAACGTGTAACATCCCTGTGTCAAAACAAAGCTGTACAAAATGTGATTGATCTCACCCGTCATTCGGTGTGTGTCGTACAGGCATTCACCTATGAGCTAGTCATGCCTGACTCCACGTATTGTCAGTGGGGAGAAGCAGGAGCTTGCAAGGCACGATTTAGCTCAACTGAGTGTAAATTTCTATTCTATGCCTAAAGTGTCGATTTCACTCTGACTTAAAATGGCATCCTAAGGTGACTAACTCATAAATGGCATCTGCTGTTGAAACATCTACATTTGTTCAATGGACTCTACCCACATAACTAGCATTACCCCAGTGCACACTATATATGAGTTGTTCCTCTGCTTGTGTTCAGGCCCTGCCTTCACGCAACATGTATCCAGGACTAAAATGAATTAACTGGAACAGTTTAGCTTATGTCCCAAGAGTAATAAGAGGGCTAGGGGGTGCAGTGTTTACATTATTGTAGCCTCTTCCCTTTCTTGCTGCTGTTCTTCTGCACTAGGCTGACAGCCCTGTCTACATCACCCCTACAGCAGTTCTGGGGTATGTATCAGTAAGGAGGGAGGGATTGGGGACACAACAAAATGGAAGTGAAGGAGGTTGGTGGAGGACAGGAAGCAATGCAGCATGAGGAAGGGCCAGGCTTCTTTATATGCAAAGTAATAGCCCAGTCTGTCTCTCCAGCATCCCTGGGGCAATGCAGTTCAAAGTCCTGAGCTCTGCCTGTGTAAGGCAGCTGAGGGATAGATCACTCAGGTTCTCCACCTGGGTCCTGGAGCTAGAGCACTGCAGGTAGGGAGAGCATGCTGCATGTTATGCTCTGACATGAAATAAACCCTGCCATGCACATCCTAACTGCCTCTGGTATTACTGCCCTGCCTCAGCCATACAGCTCCACTCACATGATTTCATACGTTAGAGGCAAACCCATCAAATGACAAACCCCAAGAGATCTCTGAAGGATTTCTGCCCCAAGGGCAGAGCCAGGTGACTGATGAAAAAAGAGAGTCTTGCTCTACTCTTCTGTACTTGAGAAAACTTCATCTGTACAAACTTTTGATGTCTCTTGACTGACAAAGCTATACTAGTAGGCATAACTAGTCAATGATTTTCAAATAGTCCCCTGAAGATTACCCATTCTGTGCTGAAGGTACTCAATTCCTTCTTATAGTCCTAAGGCATCCGTTTCATGTATTTAATGTCATAGGCTTCCCATGTGGTTGTTGTGTTGCTAGTTTGTAAGTTTTTTGACTTTATGGCTGCGATTTGCAGGACAGACAAAGTTTGTTGCTCTTATCAGTGATGCATCAGTCTGAAGGCCTGGTGTGACTGAGCTGCCCAATATGACAAGCCTTTGTTGAGCCCTGTACACAGTGCTGTATATGTTGTAAAGTCATCCTGATCACCCTGTGCTTGGTTATTGGTAAATTGCCCAGAATTTGTCTCTTTTGTTTGTTAGAAAATAGGGTTACAATAAACAGCAAGGAAAAGGACAGCATTATCTTCTCTGACATGCACCATGTAGCAGCCAATTTCTGGACATACCATTGATAAACCAGGAAGCAAAGTACTGGCTGGTATGCAAATGAAGCAGCAAACACAGCGTTACCTGGACAGGCTGAGCTGTAATGTGCAGAGACAATGTGAGAACATGCATTTCTCAGTGTGCTGCAGACAGCTGTGACTCTGGTATTGTATAGTGCAAGGCCAGAGATGTATTTAAGGCATTTCCTGCTTCAGCATTATCTGCTAGGAACATGATACACATTTGCTACATATCCAGAAGACCTAGTATAAATGCAGAGGGGAATCAGACCCTACACCCACGATCTGTGTGGAAGTGCTCTATGGTCACTGCTGTGTCAGTGATAAGGATCAGTGCACACTGCATGGCACCCCATGATACTGAAGAGGAGACAGTGCTGAGAACCTGCTCAAATATGCCCATCCCAGACGTGACCTGCTTTGTGCTGGAGATCCTGTCACTTTGCTGAAGTGATGCAGAGAAAAAGCGTGATAGAGGTTGGGTTCAGCAATACATGGGAATGCACAGCCTGGACTATGAAGGGAGGTGGCTATATCTTAAATGAGTTTTGTGCTGACAGCGACAATCTGTAGCCTCAGAGTCAGGGCCTTAGAGTAGGAATCCAGAACAAGGTACCCTTCTACAGTACACCCTTTGTTATTGGATGAGCATCCACAGACAAAGCACATTTTACAGAAGGACTTGAAAGAAGCTGGTATAATCCATTGTCCTATTGCTAGGTGACAAGAAAATAAATGCTTTTATGCCTTTATACCAAGATATAACAAGCTCATCAGTTATGTAACCCAGTCATTCATGCTGTTGTCATGATCAAAAGACCTTACATAGCTTCTTGGCCTTTGGAAACCCTAAAGATCTGGGCTGCATTGCACTAACATGATGTGTACCTGTAGAAAGGTTGGAGTGTCTTCTATGAACTCTTCTTGTGGCCATATCTTTGCTGTTCTCAGATTAGCTCAAATTGACAATATGATTTAAAAACAAGCAGACTCTTTTGAAAGTCTTTTTTTAAAATTTAATTTGCATATTTAATAAATAGTGCACCCAAGACACAGCTTTTTTTTATAGTAGAGGTGTGGTAGGGGATCAGTGTAAAGTGTCAGGTCAGAATGGGTTAGATCAGGACATACATTGCACACTTCAGAAACACCAGTAGCACTTTGTACTCTTGTTAAGATGTGCTGTACCATCTCAAAGTGTTCTACAAACAAGCAATTGTGCTTCTGCCATAAGAGATCAGTATTACTCTCATTACAGATAGGAAAACAAAAAACAAAAGGAACATGGATTTGTCTCTTGTCAGTAGCAGGGCTGGGATTGTGTTCACTTGTCCTGATTTTTTTGCTCTAAGCACCAGCGTTGTTTCTCAGGTGTTATCTCACTGATGAACAATGGGGCAGGAAGCAGAGTCAAAGCCTAATGAGGCCAATGTTCATCTCAGAGTAAAACAATATTAATGGAATTTGAGTAGCTGTTTGAAAATTACTACAGATTGACACCTTGGTAATGTCAGGAAGATCAAGACCTGTGCATTTTGGTGAGGAAAGAGGTCCTCAGGGCAAAACTCAAATAAACTAATTATACTTAGAGGGCTAACTTCTGATTTTGGTATCTGTTTATCTGCTCTTTGTGGTATAACTAAGTTTGATAAGTGGTGTTACTTTTCTTGGTTTATAGGTATTTTATTTTGTACTTGGAAATCCCAGCTAAAGGAACCTGCTGTTTGCTAGGTGCTCTGAACACACAGTTTATGGCCCAGGGCCCTGTGACCTTCTTGAGCAGCAGATGAAATAAAGTTAGGTAGAGGCAAGGGGACCTGCCTCAAGATGCAGAAATGAGGTGGCACTGCATGAAACATAGCCCAGGGCTCTGGATCCCCACATGCCATCTATGTCTCTGTAGACATTGACTCACTTGTAGAATTACAGGTTCCAGGGTATGGAGTAGAGGGAGAAGAAACCAAATAAGATCCCTTCTCAGGCAGAGAAGAGCCCAGATGAAGTCTTCTGAGTGCTGTTCTGGTGGGGAATGATTTTTTAGCTTCTGTCATGTTCATGAAACAACTTCTTTGGAGCGTCCCTCTCTGCCAGTGTTCTCATCCTTTGCTATCATCATTCCTGGGCAAAGGCTGATGCTGTCTGGACATGCCTTGTGGAATGAACTTCTCTCTGGGATGGAGGACTGCACAGTGCCTGTGGAGAAAGAAAGGGCCACGGTTCTTTCTCCCAGAACAACTGGAATACCTATTTACCCACAGCAAGAAAATTTTAATTTGGGGGCAAAAGGGAACTGTAATGTTTCTCTGTTACAGTAGTTGGCAGCATTTCTCTGTAGCCCAAACAGTGCTTTCTTAATGGGATTTTACTCATTGCTGTAAGTTTACTAGAGGAATTCAAACACGATATACTGACAGTAGTCTGTCTGTATGTTTAGACCCTGGGAGCCTGTAGGGACAAAGTGAAGGAATAGCAGAGTGGGACTCAGGACCAGGAGTCTGAGCTGCGGGGATACTGGTGGCTATGTGCAGAGAAGTGTTGCATGTACAATGATTTTCAAAGCATAGGCTATTTGGAACAGATACAGTAAGGATACTGTATCTATGGAATGGAATAGATACAGTAAGCTGCTTTTTCTAGGTTCATCCAGATGTTTCAACTTCTTAAATTTAGGTGATGTCATGGGGAAATGGGTTAGCTAAGACAACTGCACTTGGAGGCTCAGGTAGCTGAGTGAGCTGATCTAAGACATGGAGGTGCCTTTCATGGAAATACTTAACAGAGTTGGGTAGCTACTTGCCTCTCCCACAGAACTGATTATAAGCCATCCCATGACCCCAGTTTTCCTCATCCATTAACATTTTAATTCTTTGCTTCGGGGAGGGTTTTTGGACAGGCTGCTGTAGCTTAATCCTGGCAGAACTTGTCTTACCATGTAGCTTCATCTTACAAGGGTCACACATACCTGACTCACAAGGGAAGAACAAGCTGTTGCTTCAGGGAATGGTGGAGGCCTCTTGTTCAGCTCGTTGCCAATGTTTGCCCATTTTCCCTAATCAGTGTGACCACTAGGTCCTTTTCTGCACAGCTCCCCACACACCTGCAGCACTGGCACTTCACCACATGCTCTCCCCCAAGCCAGGAACAGCCATCAGCCATAAACAACAAAGGAAGACACTTGATTTTGGACATAATTTTGTTCCATGAAGAGAGTTGCCCATGTTGCACCACTGACAGCCGAGGTATAAGCTGCTGTTGTAGCTATAGCCATGGTGTAGCAGGTGTTAAATCCAGTGCATTGTGTTGCATTGAATGCATTTGCAGGTTTGGTGCATATCTGGATGGTAAAACAGTAAACACCTCAGGCCTAAAAACTACAGGAAAACCCCTCACTTGCATGTATATTAGATGTGTTTTCCTCATGGCACCATTCTTTAACAGTTGGTTTTTAAACCTCTTTTCTCTGTGTTCAAAGGAGCAGAGGAATGTTTGCATCCCATCCTTAAGCAGTGGCCTGGCCTGATCTCCCATAGCATTTGGGGTGGTTTGCTGGGCATTGCAGAAGCCCGCTGTAGTGCACAGCCCTCTGACTCCTGATGGCTCAGCCTGCGCTGCTGGCAGATAGGCCAGCCTTGTACTTTCCAGCTCAGCACTCCTGACCATGTCCTTGTGCCAGCCCCAGCATCCACCCAACCACTCGGCCAGCCAATTCAGCAAACAGAGCCAACTGAAAATTAACCCTACCAAGAGGATAAAAATCAGGAGGGGAGGATTGTACCGAGACCAATCAGCCCTTGGCGCCACAGACCCTACAGCCAACGGAGCACAAGAGTCAGCAGCGGGGGAGAGCTGCCTTTTGGCAGGAGCCCAGCTGTAGGTCAGCTTAGGCCAGTTGTGAAACCATACAGCCCCTGAACTGCTGAGAGATGATGTGCTCACCAAAAACCATGCCATGGTGAGCTTCACTGTCAGTGTTTGTGTTAGGGAGCCTGTAACTCCTCCTTAATGGATCCAGCTATTTCCACAATTCATGTCTGAGACCTTGAAGATTTAATGCCTATTTTCCCAAGCAAGAAAGGCATGGATTCTTAGTGCTCTTACTGGTAATACCCTGGGAGGGTGATTCTGGGTTATCCCATGAGATGAAGTGCCTCAGGGCAAAGCTGTGTCTTGTTCTTTTGCAAAGTGGAAGGCATAAATTGTTAATAGAAGAACAAGAGAGGACAGCTATGCCATGATATACACCAGGGAAAGTGAGAGCAAAAACTAGCCTTATGGCTTGCCTTTTGAAGAACCATATAAAGTGTTGGATGTTGTTCCAATAGTGTTGCAGCAGTGATGGTGTGAGGCTATAAGCATGCTAGAATTTATAGGAAGAGGAAAGATCTTTTACTAAACTAACTGACCGTGTTGTAGAGAGCAGACACATAACCTCTTCTTCAGGCTTGTTTTAGATTTGAAGAACTTGTGGCTCTAAAAGTGTGTTTTGCTTAGGAAATAGATTGGTCTAATAAACCTCTTTACTGCTGATCTTGACCCACTGCTGATTTAAGGGCACTTTTCTGGCAAGAGTTTCAGTTTTTCAAAAAGGAAGCTGTTTTCAGCTGGACATCTTATTCCTGATGCTGGAAATTCAGTTCTCACCCTTGAACCATTAACTTGTACATTAACCTGTACATCATAGGCAGGAGTGCAGCACAGCCAGTTACACACTGAATTAATTAATCTCCCTTCTCTCCCCACCGCCGGGCACGGCCACACGCCATCTAGTGAAGTATCGTGCCAGACGTATCGTGCACATGTAGGCTACATTTATCATATTAAACCATAAAATGATGCCTACTGGAGAGAGCAGGCTTTTTTTTTTCAAACTCAAATTATTTGTTTTAAGGTAGCTACACTAAGAAAAGGGCCTTTCCCAGCCTTTGCTGTTATGTAAACTGGGGCATTTATTGACCACACCTGTGATGGGATTGATATGAGCAAAAGACAAAATTTACAGAAAAACTGCTTAATACATGTTCAGGATCCTTGAAGGGGCCTGTAAGGTGGCTGTTGCTTAAAATACTTCCTGGCTTAAAGGTGGATGCTGTTTCAAAACTAACTTTATCACTGTGTATTGCGGCACAGTGTGAACTGGACTCCTTGCCCCTTAAAAGCCAGATTCCTCCTGTTTGTGTGGCTGCAGCCTGCGCTGAGGAGCTGAGGAATCCCTGTGTCCTTCCTGCTTCAGGCTGCTGTGTTGTTGCTGCAGCCAGTGTTACAGGAAGCAACGCTGAGCACACACCCTCCCTTTGTGCTTTAGGAACCTTACAAAAGCAGCAAACACTTGTCTTTTGTCAGCAATTAAAGCATGAAGCGTAAGACACAGAAGATTTATAGGTGTAACGTCCCAGCACTGCGTGCTTGGATTTACCCTCTTTCAGATCCCATTTACTTTAATAGGGATGTTTCTGCTAAAACCCGGCATGATGTTTAAAATATTTACCCCATAGAGAGCAGATAATCTGGGAAGTAACAAGGTGCCATTTCCTACCAAATGTGTTCTTTGACTATAACCACATGTTAATGGTACAGTTTAGGCCCATGCTAGAGTACAGCATCAATTCACCACTTACCAGCACACTTAAGCTGTGCCGCCATGTGAGGGTTCTGCTTGCTGTCATGCTGATATTTGTCAGACAGGAAAAAGAAAAAAGAAATTAAGATACCAAATCTGGAACATAAGGTTTCCTTGTGTGGCTTGCTTTTCTTATTTTTTCTTTTAATCCTCAGAACACAACAGTTTTTTTCTGGGAGTCCAAGTCCAAAGTTTATTAGATCTCTATGAGTGCTGCAATGAACCAGCAAAAATAGTGTGGCTGTTCTAGAGACTGTATTAGGCATGGCAGGAGGATGCTTCTTGTTAGGAATTCTGTCTTCCTTTCCAAATGTCAAAATGCTGTCTAGCCTTTCATTTTGCCAGGATTTTGCCCATTCTGGTGTGGACATTAGCAGATTTTATTCTGTCATTTGCAACATGAAGCAATGACAGGAGCTGAGTTCTCTCACCCATGTCACCTACCCCTTGCTCAGTTCTGAACAAAGGCATATCAGCATTTTGAGATGTATTAATGAGTGTGTTGGGAGGAATTAACCACAGTCCCTCACCTTGAAATGGCCTCAGCTTGATTTCTTATGGAAATGAGGGCAGCTGTATACATATATCTCAGTCTCTGCTTCTCTGCATATCTGCCCTTCCCCCAATAACTTCTAAATTCAGTGACCAATGTCAGCAATCTGTAACAGAGGAGTAGCAGTCTTAAAGATAATTAAGTTGCTAAATGTTCATTAAAGTTGGCCATGAACTACAGGAGAAAGAACCTATTGTCATTTAAAATAACAATGTGGCTCAACAGTAACTTGTTCTAGAGAATCCCTACTGGAGAGGATATTATGCAAACCCTTTTTTTATTTCCCTACACAAGTGTTTTAGCAGGGGAGGATCCAGCCCTAAAAACTGCAGTTTCTGAGGTGGGGATGCCAGATATGTTATTACATAGATAATTAACAATCAAACACTAATGAATTCCTTCAAATATGGTGCAAGGCTTCCTGGAGAGTGTGCTGTAACATCCTGCCAAATTAAGCAGTTCATTCAAAGCTTCAATGGGATAACTAGCAGTGCTACCCAAAACACTAAAAATAATCTACTGGAACTAGAAAAGGTCACCTTGATGTGACATACATAGTGGCATCCAAACAGTTTTCATCAAGTCTTTGTGTTGAGTTTAGCATACATGTTGTTCACACATTTTGTACTCTAACCTCATCCAGTTCGAGCTTGCTGGTGTGGCTGCAGCAGCACCTCTATCTCAGGGAGTTTGCAGGGAGGAATCGCCTCACTTTGCAGCCCTGCCCCACAAATACAAGAAGGCAGTCTTGGAAGCAGGTTGAGCAAATAGGTGACATTGCTTCATCAGGAGCCCCAACCCCCTTGTGCTGTGACACAGAGAAGGGGTGGGAGTGACCGGCATTCCCTGCTCACCCCTGAGCCCAGAGCTACCACTTAAAACAGATGTCTGTGTAAAAAAGGCCTCACACCTGCCAAACCACCAGCCTCAAGTTTCCTTCCTTGTTCCTTCAGGCCTCAGAAAAATAACAGCATTTGTGCAATACGTACTGTGGCCTGTGGTTTTCTCTTGTCCCTGTAGACATGCTGTCAAATCTCCCCAGAGCAAAAAATCAGTCAACAAAGCCTTACAAGACAGGAGTAAAGAGGTGAACAGTGAAGCAATGTGCACTTTGCTCAGCTGAGTTCACTTTTCAAAACCAAAAAAAAAAAAAAGGAGGAAATGCATGGGTCAGTCTTGCAGACCTCGCTGGAGAGGCATTTGAATCTGATAAATAGTATGAACACCTCATTTGCACATATTCTGCAGAGCACTAAACTAGAAAAAAAATTCCGTTAAGAGAGAAGTCATCTTGAATCGGAAACTTTCAAAATTTCAGTTTAAACTATGGTGAGAATTTAGTGTTTTACTGATGCTTTGCTTTTGGTTCCTGTTTTTGCTAGCATTGAGAAACGAGGTGCCTTAGGAAGCTGTCTGGTGTGTAACAAGCAGGATCAGCCTGTATACAAAGGAAGGAAGATGATGTGGCAGAAGATTGTAATGAAAGATCCTGTTTGTACAGGGAGCTAGAGAATAGTAAACCAGAACAGAGCAGGGATGCAGAAAGAGCAAAATTGAAAGGAAATAAACAAAAAATGCTTGTGAATCCTGCTTGTGTGCAAGAGCTCACTAGAGCCACTGAAACAATTTAAAAATCTGGTTTAGTTGTCTTTTCTCAGATTTCTTACCCTGTAGTGGAAGAGAGAGAAAAGAGGGCAGATATGCTCAGTTGAGTTCCCCTGCCAGTTTTTCCTCCCATGGCAGTCCTGCAGCAGTGACTCCAGCAGCAGGCAGGTTTGCATCAAAACTGCCAGAGGTGACCAAAACTTTAACAGTAATTGCTAGCTATGTTTTATCCCAAGGACACTTGATTTCAAGAACAGCTTCTGAAAACATCCTGTCTACCTCTGTGATTTTTTGAGACATATAAACAAGTTGTTTTTGTAAAACAATTAACTGATTCAATGAGCTTCAGTTTGTAATAAGCATTTGCCTGTTCTGCAGATGCTGTATGTGTAGTAGAATAAAATTACTTCCCTTGTACTCTATGGCCATTTCAGGTCACCTGTTCTTTTTGTTAGCCTTTTTAAAGCACAGCCACTTAAGGTCATTACACTCTCTAAGTTTCTAATGAGGTTTTTGATAAACTCGTTTTTTCAAAGTCATATCAAACATCTTGATAACAGAGTATCTTGTCCCTGCAATAGGAGGATTAGCCTGTGAGTAGTCTGGGTGGTGCTGCAGCAAATGGGGTTTTTTCCTGAATTGATTCAAGCAGTTTATAGTCAAATTTAGAGACCAATATGTGCAAAGCAGCAAAATCCTGCATCCAAAACCAAGCATTTGTAGTTCCTCTTTGCTTGTATATAACCTTCTTGCGTTTGTGTGAGCAGCTTTGATCTTTGATACAGTGACCAGCTTCCTGCAGTAGGCAGAAGACACATTCTTAACTCTCTTCAAGCTGCGTCAAGAGATTATCAGAGCTGCTGACTCTTAAAATTCAGGCAAGCAGTGCCACAGCACATACTACAAATGACCTTTTTCTCCTGGCCCACTGGCTGTAAACAAGCTTGATGCAAATTTAAGCAAGAAAAGGACAATGCTAAGGTGTTTATTAGTTTCTTTGTGCTATTGTTCTGGTGGTCTGGGTGGGCCCCTGCTGAAGCCTTCTAAAAAAAAGGGCAGTGCATGAAAATGCCTCTCCTATGAAATCTGGAATAGTTTTAATTGTAACAAGCCAGAGATATTCTAGCACACATCAGAGCCATCCTGGACCCAAGCAAAGAATAACATGATTCTTATCCCAAAGCACACAAAATGCAGCCAGCCAGTGCTGAATGGGGAGTGAATCACTGATTCAGTGAGCTTCAGTTCCTGATAAAGTGCCTGGGAGAAAAGTTACCAGTCAGAGATGTTCTTCTAGGCATTCAGACAAGCCTGTTTCCTCATGTAACTTCCATGGGGAATTTGCCTGTTTTGAGCTTTTCTGTGGGTGATGGATGATGTCACTGGATAATTTTGCTCATTCTAATATGGAGAAACAAAGGGAAAGCAAAAGGGACTAAAATCCCTCACTTGTTTTGAATACTTCATCTCCTGTTCTCTGTGATGTGGCTGCCACCACTCACTTTCTGTGCTAATGGAGTGAGGTGAGGACCTACTAGAGACAACCAAAGCTCTTGTGTGTAGCTGCCGCAAGGTGGGACAGTGCCATGGGCTCCACCAACTCTCTGCCAGGTGCTGTATAGCTTGGAGGTCCCCAGACATAGTCAGGTGCCCTATGGCTAGGAGGTCTCAGGACTGTGAGGCTTGTGGGCAGGTATAGGCTCCAGGCAGTAAGTCCCACATTTCCATGTGGCCTCCCTGTGAAATTGGAGTAGACCTCTCGTAGAGGTCCCATCCCATGCTGGGGACACGTGCCACCCCAGCATGCACACAGTCCTTTTCACCACTAGCAGTAAATGACCCACCTCTCTGTGAGGTAGCAGCAGTGCTGCAAACTCTAAAATAAAAAAATGCCACTGCATGCTTCCCAGTCCTTAAGTGCTGATGCCTGAGTATGCCGAGTGGCATCTCAGGAGGGATGGAAGCTGTGGACATAGACTTTGGGTAGCCATCGGTATCCAAAGGATGTGGGTACAGGCACATGACAGGACTTAAGGAAGTCCCTGACCAGGTCTGCCTCTGCTGCTTCAGTGTTGACTAGGCATATTAAAAGCTTTATTGTGGTAAGGAATGTCCTCTCTTCTCACCGTTTTGTAAATTTGTGCAGCCTCTCTGGGTTTGTATGATGCATGTCTGAAAAGGAAACAGGAAGGAGCTCCAAATGGAAATTTCAAGCTGTCAGCAACAGAGCAAACCCCAACCAATGTTGAGTAGCATGGGTGGAAAACCCAGGCCATGCACTTCAGCTTCAAGTGACAGAAGACTGAATTTTACAGAGTCTTCTGAAATCAGCAAGTACTGGAGATAAAGGAGTGACTTCATTTTGGCTGTATCTGCCCCAGAAGAGGGTCTGGGTTCGAGCATTCCCTGGCACAGCTCTGCCCTTTGCCTCTGAGCACTCCCTGAGATGCTGTTGCTCAGGCTGGCTACCCTTTTTTGTTTGGGGGTGGTTGTGGGAGAGGAGCTTTCTATATTGGAAGGCTCTGCTGTGCCACTTGCTGATAGGGGAGAGAACACATCCTGGTCTGTTTTGTTCACTACATAAATCACAGTGTCACATTTGTCTTTAGCATCACTAGAGATGTACCACAGAAAGTTTTTTAACTGTACAGTGCATGTCCAGCTGCCATGAAAACACATGTGAATAGAGCAGGGGAAAACATCTGTGATCTGGGAGCCTAATACTTGTATTGTCAAATATTTCTGTATGTACACCATTACCCCAATCCAGAACGGATCACCATGAGCAGATAGTGCATAGAGGAGTATTGTTACAGAATTTATGCTGATCTCCAGTTAATTAGTTTCCCACCCAAGGACTGATGAGTGTGTGATCTGATCTCATCATAGGAAAGAGCCACTCCCACCACCTATATAATTTAACAAATCCACAAACCAAACAAGTTGCCATCCTGCAAAACCCTCGTACCTATGTAATTCTCATTCCCTGCAGTGTGGCTTTCAGGTGGACACTGTTGGATTACTTTGCTAGGATGAAGGAGATGTGTATCTGTATGATGATTTAAGATCATACATTTTTTAATTTGAGATTAAAAAAGCTAGCATTGGAAGTGTGCAAGTTTTGCACAGTTGCAGCATCCCATACAGGTGGTTGTTGTGCTGGTCTGCATTAATATGAATGAAGGCTTCCTTTCTGTGCAGCAAAAATGTGATTGTCCCACAGTATTGATGGTTTGTAAATATACTTTGCTAAAGCTGTGAATTCCAACATTAAACTTGGTAGAATGGGCAGAGAGAGGATAATTTTCCTTGAAAAGACTAGATAGCTGAATAGGTGTTCTTTTAAATAGGATGAAAGTAAGAGAGCAAAGGGTGCTGATCATCAGAGTGCTTTGCAGTTGGATAAAAGAGCACAAGCGTTTTCAGTCCATGGGGAGATGAATGGAGAGAGAGGGCAAGTACAGAATATGTGAAAGTAGAAGCTTCATAGGGTCTTGCTTCTGGGCTTCTTTTCTGTGCTAGTGCCCCAGGGAACTGGTAAAACTCAACTGGGACAGTAAAGGCTGTAATCCCAATTCATCATTTATAGCGTGCTCGTGTCCAGGCAGACATGTCCATCCCAGCCTTCTCAGATACAGAGATCTGCTACATTTCACAATTATGGGAAGGGCTTCCCAGCTGCACGATCTGAACGTTTTGAAGTGACACGTGGTGCATTATATTAACTTGGTTCAGACAATCAGCCCTAAACATCTGAATCTGATTTCTTGATGCTAATTCCTCTTGCTCAATCTTTATTTCAGCTGTGTGGAATTCTCAGACCTTTCTGACCCTGACTTATTGTTTCCTGATGTTTTATTGCTAAGTCATTGAGGTTTTGGGGAAGCTGATGTTTCTGAAATGTGCACACCTTTGATTGTATACGTGGCTAGTGTGTCAAACTGAACTTTTCATATGCTCTGTATATATCACTGTCTCCACTGCTGTGTCTTCTGCAGTTCCACCATTCAGCATGCTTATCTGCATGCCTCATTAGTGCAGTCCTCCTTAAAATGTGGTTGTTATTTAAGGCTTTTCAAAAGCTCAGCCTCTGCACAGTACAAAACTTGATCTGAGCCTACGTCCGCTCTTGTCACTCACGTACAGGTTCCATCTGTTCCCTTTTTCCTCTCCCATTGCTGCTTGCCACATCCAGACCACATGCTGCTTAATACATTGTACAATAGACATTTCTGCACACACACTTTTGAAAATGTGGCTCTTAATGCCTTATTGTTCACATGTGTCTTGTTCCTTCAGGCAAGTTTTATCAGTAATGATTTTGTTGTTTACTGACACATAGAATAAAATAGGGTACTCTTAAATGTGACTGGAGGAGAGGAAAAGGAACTTTTGATACACCAATTACACAATTTCTGTCAGCTTTCTGATCATTCTCCCCTGCCACCACTTCTCCAAATTTTGTAGTTGCCAAGGGATAAAACAAGATCCTAACATCACTTACAGCAATGTAAGGGCTGCACCATTCTGCATGAGGCTCCATGTTGGTAAAGATTCACCAGCACCTCTATGTTCCTGTGTCTAGTGGGGAGAGCAGTTGGGACCTTTCAGCACTCTTATCCAGCAAGGCAGCCCTAGCTTCTGCTTTAGATCTCCTTTGTGGGTAGGTCCCCAGTGACATCTTTGCAAAATGGCTACATTCTTCCATTTGGGGGAAAAAAACTCCCTACAGAAATTAGTTCTGGAAGTGGAATCAGTGCTAGCGAGGTCTATGAAGATACTTCTTTTGCAGGAGCTGAGCTGAGCTCTAGCAGTTAACTCAGTGCACAGACTGGAGCAGACTCAGAGGAACACAATGGCAAGGGAATTAAAGCAGGCAGATTTCCTGGGAGCCATCTCAGGTCTTTCCCATCATACCTTGCTCCATACCTGTGGTGAGACTGGAGTATCTGCAAACAGATCACACTGGGTGCAACTCCCAGTAATCTTCCTGGGTGTCTGCAGCAGAGATGGCACAGAGCCCAGTACACTGGATTATTGCCACCGAGGGATTTCCCACACCAGGAAAATTTGGGCTAGCTGCCCAAAACCTCTGGTTTCCCACCTGAAGAAGCCCAAGACCTGCCTATGGTGATGATAATTTCTATTACTGGGGAAACACACAAATGGTAGGAATAGACATGGTTTCTATCAGAGACTTGTTCTGATGAAAGCTTTCCCTGCCAAAGACAGTGTCTGCTTCTGACTCAGATAGTCTGCTACTCCCTTTCCAGGGAGAGAGACAAGCAGCCACACAACTCCACTTGCATCCTGCGTGTGCAACCAGATGCTGCCATGCTTAGCACTTAGTCTCCTAGGCATGGCAGAGGACACACTCTGAAGTCCTGGAGAACTTACAGCAACATGCTCAGCTGGGAGGGCTGCTGAAAAGACACAAGAACACAAACATAAAGAACTTTTTATTTCTGTGCATGGACTACAGCCATAGCTCACAGGGTGCCTCATGGCTCCTGTTCCACCTTGTGGCTGCCATTCTATCCATCCCCTCAGCAGGTCAGCGAAAGTGACAAGGACACCCAAGGTCTCTTTCACCTGAAAAGAAGTAGGCAGGAAGAGCCAGCTTTTGTTTGCATCAAAATATTCATAATTTTCAGATACAATTCACCAAGTATTTTGTGTGCCACCTAGTACCAAAGTCGAGGCCATTCATTGGCCAGAGGGGAAGCATGAAGGATATGAAGGAAGAAAACATACCAGAGCTCTTGGCAAGCTGTTACAGATTAGAAAGGAGGCAGGTAGGAACAGAGATGGAGTGCTTAAAAGAGTTATTCACGATAAACAAGGGCTTTAAGTGACATTTGAGTATGGGAAAGAAGTCGGTATCCGTGGTTTCTACGGGTCTTTGGACTAAAAGCAGAAGTGGTTGCTGAAGTCTGAACAGGACTGTGAGGCTGATCTCTCAGCTTACTCCCAAACTGTATCATTTAAATGCTCACTTCAAGAAGAGGTCTTATTTTGTAGAATTTTAGGCTATTTTGAAACAAATCACTTTGTGAGCAGTGGAACTAATGGCTCTTGGTTTCCTGTGGGTATGTGACCATTGCTTCATAGTCACCTCTCTTCTTCTCTGCTCTCCTCCTAAAATAAAATGGCTGCAACGAGCCTAACTCTTCCCTGACTCTTAAGACTCTTTATTGGGATGCAAGCAAGTACATATATGCCGGCTGACCAGCTAATGCATACATGGCCAGGCAGCATGCACATACTCACTAGCCAGGTGACTGCTGGCTGCATTTCTTTAACGGAGGTCTCTATCCCTCACCCAGCCATCAGTTTGCATGAAATTTAGAAAGGAAATGAATAGCTTTTGAAACTTCTACCTTTTCTGTGTAAAATAAGGCAAAAATTATTGGTGGAGCTGGACAGACAGATTGGCTATGAGCTAAAAAGGTTCTGTTGTATCAGCTTTGGATGTACACATAGGATGTTAGTCCAGATTCTGGAATTCATTTCTCTCTCTCTGTTTTTCAGCTATTTTTAACCTGGATGTGTTCTGCAATTTGTTTCCCACACAGCATTGAAACTGGCACAGCTGAGGGGTGAGTGTGTGGTGGGAGAGGTGAAGGGGAAATCAGGGGATGCTTATATTGGCACTGCTGCTGAAAGAAATGCTCATCAAACAACAGACTCTCAGATTTTTATAATGTGGAGTCCCACACCACTCCATGGAAAAATTCTGACTATAAATATATTCACAATTTTAAAGTGCTCAGATATAGGGGTAAAAGAGCTAGAGAAATCAAGGCATACTGTAAGAATACCCAGCAGAAACAGCAGCCAGTTTTGAAATGTAATGTTTTCTATCATAGTTTGACATCTCAGTACTGCCCATATTCCTGTGTGGACATCTCAAGACATCTCTCTGCTCAGAATCTCATAAGGAAAATCCTGTTTGTGGCAGCGCAGTCTCTATACAGAGTGCACATCAATTCAGAAACCCTTTATCTGAGTAGCTATACATACAAACGTTAAGCTTCGAAGAATGGAGATCTTATCCGGAAAATACATAGGAAAAAGCTTCTTGAGCATTAATTTACAAAATGAGACCTCTAATTGTGAAGCATTTCTTCAGTTAACTATAGATGATTATAATGTGTGAGATCTGCTTTTCCCCCCTGTGTTCTGTTTAACAATGTTTGTTAGACATGAAAGGAAAAGAGGATTAAAAGGGAGAGATGGTATTGTAAACAACGCTTCAGGGGAGGTGGGAAAACAACAGTAACTCTCTCAAAAGAACACAGGGATGCCCTCAGGAAAAGGTTTTCAAAGTGTCCTGCATTTGAAAGTTAATGAGTAAATTGATCTCAAATATTACTTTAAAGACTGACAGTGCCATCTTTAAGATCTTAAGCATGCCCCACAACTGAGAAGAGACAAAGGGAATTTTTAATGGGCAATAAATGGACTCATATTTTTGGATACAAAGCTACAAGCGTGTTAGTTCTGATGGGCTGTGGGTTTGTTCTGTACTTCCCTGACACTGTGACTTTATTGGGTTTGTTTGCTTTACACTGTCTTTTGATAAGGCACCACTTTTTCCTTTAAAAGGGAAAAAAAAGTGGTCTTAGTAAATAATCCTTTATTGAGTTACAGTAAGTCCATTTGGTATAGAGTTTACTAGTGTGAGGGTTGTGCAGGCACGTGCCAGACCATCTCACTGCTATTCTGTGATGCCTTGTTTCACGCCTAGCTCAGGCTGCTTGGTCATCTCTGCCCCTGCAGTGTTGCAAGATCACCTTGTATAAGATGCCTCTCACGCAGGAGAGGCTGGCGGGCAGGCAGCAACATCCCTTTCCACCAGCAGATAACAGCACAGGCACTGCTAGCCTGGCTGTAGGCACACCCCCTTCATCTCCGGTGGATCCCAGCCAATGTCCCTGACTTGCCAGTTCTCTTTGGAGCAGTCTTATACTGCCTTATACTGTCTTATACTTCTGCACTTCAAATGGACAAACTTGGTTATTGTGTTCCTGAATGTCAGGTACTTTGTAGGAAAGCTGGTCTTATCTAGAGCTTCTGTACAGCTTTAACTTTTTTGCTCAGCTGTTACGTTCTACCTGTTCCAGAGCAACTAACATCCCAGTTTGCCCACATTTTCATGCCAGATCCTGCCTCACACTGCTATGGGTTGTACTACTCCTTAGTAAAATCCTCCCATCCTTCTCTCAGTGCTCAGCCTCTCTTCATGAGACACCCTGATCTAGTGCACCATCTGCCCTCTCTGCAGGAGAGTTGCCTGCACTCCTGCACAGATCACATGGTTCCGTTGTTCTTGTAAGCTTAAATACTTCAATACTTGGACAGAGGGCCAAGCTTGGCTCCTCTGTGTCCTCTGCCTCCCTTCTCAGGGCATTTTTCAATACATTTCCAGTCTCTCCCCTCTCATTAGCTTCTGGGTTAGTCTTGCTGAAGCTTATCTCTATCTAAACGACAGGTTGCCAAACTGGCACATAACCTTTAACTTGAATTCCACCAGGGAATACAGCTTTGAGCTGCTATGAGTGTGACTGAAGACAATTCTCCTGCCCCATCAGTGATGACACCATGTAGGATCAGCTCAGCTGTACCTTCTCTTTATCCTTTGAAAGTTGCCATCAGCAAAAATGCCAGCTTTAAGCTATCCAAAAAGCAAGAACTATGCTTAGCCCACGTTTCATGCATAGGTCCATATGTAGTTACGTACATACACAGACATATATATATTTGCTCTACGAAATCCCCTCCTGTTTCTGGCATCATTCTGAGCAACTGGAGCACGAAAGTATGAAGCATGAAGCAAGAAGTTACTGACATGCTCTATGTGTTTATGAGAAAGACTGCTTGCCCCAGTGTTCTGTGCAGTCTCAGCCATGGGGACTTGGAGGACACAGCTAACTGGCACAAGGCTCTGGCCAATTTTGTTGTGACCTTCTTTGGAAAAACTCAAGAGTTCAGCTTTTTTTCTGGCTGATAGAGTTGGTATTGTGAAGAAACCAGAAATACTAGTCCTGCTCAAGAGCTGTGCTGCGCCCCAGGCGAGAATACGAACACAGGCTTCTCCCTCCAAATTACAGTGAAACAATCAGATAGTCTCAGTGCAGCCCCAGCTGGCAAAGCTGCTGCTCTCCGGAGGTACATGCAGTGTGTGGCTCCAAGGGTGACAATGTGAGACTGGGAGCAGGCAGGTGGAGAAAGGGAACACAAACCCATCCAGATAAAGGGTTTGCTTATGGTACGGAACCAAAGAGGAGTTTCAGCACCATGCCTTCACTAGGTGAAAGTCAGGTCATCTTGATGCCTCACTGGATTTGACTCACCAAGAACAGCATTGTATTCAGAACAGTGTGAAGCACAGAGGAATTGCATGGCCATGTGCATGCAGAGAAAGCAGATGGAAAAGCTGGTTGCTCCAATACCGTTATGGCAAGCACTGAAGAAAGAGGAAGAGTTTGAAGAGGCCTAGACAAAAACTCAAAATTTTCCTTACTATGTATGAGATCATATGTAGAGCAAGGTTAAGTATGGGACTTTTCAGTGGGAAGAGGAACCCTCCCAAGCTAAAAACTCTGTTTCCACTTCCTGTCCTCATCCACTGCCCAAAGACTTAGGGCAAGAATCAAGTGTGAAACACCAACCCTTGTAGATAACAATGTAACAGTCCTTAAATTCTAGAAAATGCCAAATTCCTTTACTGCCCAGGGGATGCCCAATTTCTCAGCTTGTTTCCTGCTTCTTCTGTGCCTTGACTCATGATACACATGGATTTATTTTTCAGAAAAAAACACTCAGAACTGAACAAAACAGTCCTGTTACCACTCCTAAAAAACCACACTCCAACATCCCTTCCCTCAAGTCCCCTCACTGTGTGGTGCTGGGCATATCCTCTCCCCAAGTGCAGGTGTCAAACTCAGACAAAAAGTAAAAATGGTCAGGGACTCCAATACTTGTACCAACAGGATCTCCATGGACTCCAGGATTCCCCGAGACCTCCCAGAAACACTGTGGATGCACTGTTGGAGACCCAAAGCCAGACATATAATGTGCTACAGAAAAGTAACAGGTGTTGTGAGTGTCTCATGTCCTACTATAGCAGGGACTGTTTGGCAGGTATTTCAGAGGAAACACATCTAGACCCTTAACAGTATTCCTGTCCAAAATGAGTGTATATTTTAACTTGGACAGTGTCCAATCTTCAGAATTAGTGTTTTCTACACAAAAATGCCTGATTGGTAAACTTCCAAAAAGTTCTATTTTTTATTCAATGAAGAATGGCAGCTTTCCATGGAACTTTACTTTTCTTTCCTTCTTTCCTCCTTTCCCCACACCCCAAAATAAAATTCCTGAAGAATCCCTAAGTTTTCATTTGGAAATGCTGTTTGGGGGCCCCATGGATGTCAGGGTTCAATTGTCCTGTTCTGCAGGAGGTGGGATAGTTTCTTTAGAAGTACTTTTGTACCTTGAAAAAATCCTGGGGTATGGGCGTAGGAGCATCATATCTTTACTTTTTCACTGACCTGTTTTTGTCTGCTCTTGAAGAGAGTGCAGCAGAAGCTCTGCTGTGGACTTCGAAAACTCTCATATTTTTTAAAACTGTGCTGCTGCTCCTGAGGCTGTATGGTCACTCATGACATGAAAAATGCGGGGCAGAATCACAGCAGTGGAGAAGCCACTGTGACCCATGATCCATGATCAGAATACAAATCTGCTGATGTGAAGTTGTCTCAGAGTGGGAGATACACTCAGATCTTATAGAAAACCTCTTACTCTCCTGCATCCGGGTTTACTTCTACATACAAGTTATCCCACAGCCTGCAGGCCATATCCTAAATAGCTGAAATTTGCAGGAGTATGCCATCTCCTTATCAGCTCCCACTCTGTGATACATTTCTGTACTTGTTTTGTCCCATTCTATGTCTCCAGCGTTCTGAGCAAGCAAGAGCTGAGCTCCTTCCAAGTCATAATGATCCTCACTTGTTCACTCCCTCACAAACAGAAATCATTTTGGCCAACAGCCAGGACTGCAGTAAGAGCCAGGCACATACACAGGCAGCTTAAAAGCACCTCAGCTTTGGGAAATCCTGCTGAGCTGTAAAAGCTGCCACAAACCCAAATAATATCAAGCAAGGCCTGTCTGATAATTCTTTGGCACAATCCTCAAACTAGCTGAACTGCTTTTTCATAGAAAGTATTTCCAGGTGGGTTATTAGGTTCTGTATCCCTTCCATCTTGTATCCTCTTGTGGTTCAAAAAATATTCCTTAGAGAAAGCTATTTTTAAAAGAAAAGCAAATATTCTCTTTTATATTTCTGGCTTCTCTAAACTAGAAGGATACTTTGCAAGACACAAACTGTTCCTACTGAGTAGGACAGGGGTCTTATCTCCCCACAGTGCCTGTGCCCAGGACTTTCAGCTGGGGAGATAATTTATATTTTCATAAGGAAATTGATGCTGGTATGACTATCAGTGTGAACAGTTATGCAAGTATGAAGGGTCACACTCTGTTAAGTTTTTCTTCCTGTATTTTTATAGCAGCATCACTGCAGCCACATTTGAGTCTATGCTGCTTTAATTGTACTAGAGGAGTTAAAAGGAAAAGGCTGAGACAAGAGTGTCCTGCAGCTGGTTGCTGGCTGAGCCCTGTAAGTCGTGATGCCAGGAGGCAGGAGCTGGGCTCTATTCAGCTCTTCCAGCTTCAGGTGTGCACACCTGTGCTGTTTTACATGTGTGCACACAAGATTCATCAGTAAAGCTTAGCTTTGCCAAAATAGCTGCATTTACATGAAGACCTTGTGGTGTAAAGACAGCAAAGCTCTTGATTACTTGCTGTCTGGGACGGCTGGTTTGCTGCACTCCCTGTGATGAATGGGGCAGTTAGACCATTCACTGACCTTCTGTTATTTTGGCCTGTTGCAATAGTTTATGTCTAATATGAACGGGATTGTTGAAAATGGACCATGAGTGTGAGACTGTAGATCTGTAACTAGATATTGAATGAAAGAAGTAGGTAACAATAGGGTTTTCATTTGAAAATTGTTAAAAGAAAAAAAAGTGGTTTGTTGGTTGATTTGAGTCTTTGGGGACTCTGCCACCACAGAAAATGAAGAAAGGTGGAGACAGAACAGTATGAAACCCAGAGGTTTCTGTGACTTAAAATAAACTGTTTCACTTTGAGACACTTTCAGATGACATGATTTTGAGATGTGTCTTTGGAAAAAAAAAAACAACCCACTGTGACCGGTAAAACGTGACGAGGGCAGGGAGGGCAGTGAGCGATCGGTGTTCGATGCAGAGGTGGTGGTGAGGCAGACCCCTGTCTCCAGGGAGTTCTGCCTCGCCGCTGCCTGCGCCACGCGGGTGCCAGCCAGCATTTCTTCCATGCTGCTGCTGGGAAGGAAGAGGCAGGTACGGACGGGAGCGCCGTCAGCTGCGTGCAGCTTCGGCCAGCCTGTGCTCTCGGCTGCAGCGAGGTGGAGAGGCCTGCCTGCAGTGCTGCCTGCACCGCTGCCTGCACAGGCATGACTCAGGCTTCTGGCCGTGCAGCTGCCCTGCACAGCCTTCCTCCTGGCGTCGGGATCTTAACATCGCCCACTCTGGATACCGTCATCTTTTTCCAAAGACAGCCCTGCCAAGCACTGCTGCCAGCCGCTCACGGCCGTGCCAGGCACGAAGCCAAAGCTCCTGCCCTTACCCCATTCCAGCTCGGCTCAGTCGCTGAGACCTAGTGAGGCAGTATCAGAACTTCTCTGAGCTGCAGAACAATTTAGGGTCTGTGAGTCTTGGAAAAAGCGCATTACCGGCCTGTCAGGGCCTGGAAAGCCCTGTGCTCTTTAGGGAGATCAAAACAAGGCAAGAGCTGTTGCAAAGCCGTTCTGTTTCCTCCCAGAGAATAGTAGAAAGCCCCACCCAAATTTCACTCCTCACTCCCACTTTATGTTAAAAACCAAACAAACTAAAAACAAATAAAATCAACATTTGCTACTGTGTGTTGCCCTTGCTTCCATGTGACCCAGGCATGTGTTTAAGTTGTTGATACTTGTTTTTTTATAGGATCAAATTCATAGCTGTGGTAGAAGCCTGTGTAACTTGTCAGAGCAATTCTCTACCCTGGCAAGTTACACAAGCTGAGGAGCTTCTCCCTGCCACAGAGTATTCTGCCTATCTCAGCCTTCTCCCTGTATGCATGGTTCCTCCTCAATGTCCTTTTGCAAAGGCACAAGCTGTACACATTTTTAGGAAAACAGACAAAATTCCTCTTAACTGCACTGTAGATCTTGGTGAGAGGCCCCTGTGATTAGGCACTAGTTTCTTTCAGCATTTCTTCCTCTTGGAAGTGTTGCTTAAATAGAAAAAAAGTGTAAGACTCAAAAAAAACCCCAAAACCCAGCTTGGCTGCCCACCACGTGCTCCATGTTTGGTTTCTGCTCACAGCCTGCACAGCCCTGCCTGTATGGATCTGTTGAGTCGTGTTGCATGGCTGGATGGGATGGGGCTGTTTGCTTCAGGCCTGGTTTTTGTTCCCAACCCTCATGAACAACCAAATGTTACCCGTGCTGGGGAACCACTGTGTTGTCAGTAGACCCCTTCCCTCCTCAGCAGGAAAGAGCTCTGGAAGATGAAAGAGGTCATGCAGAGCCTGTGTAAGTAAAGCTGGTCTTAGCACGGTGTTGTGGGTTGGAAAATATAAAACCGTCCCCTCACCATTCCCTGCTGGGGCTGTCATGCGGTCCCGGGGCTGTCACGCCCGTGGAGACCGTGTCAGGAAAGGAGACGCGGCACGCGCCAGGAGCCGCCGGGGCTGCGGGCGATGGCGCCACGATGGCCAGCGGCAGCGGGCGAGCCAGCAGCAGCGGC
>VYZS01048359.1:0-10709 GCA_013400695.1 Neodrepanis coruscans
CCCCCTTGTTATAAAGCACCAGAGGTTCATCAGCACATTTATTATCATTTGCTTCTGCCAAATTAAACAACTGAAGGGTCTTAGAGGTGAAAAAAGGGGCAGAAACTTTCAGCAGGGCAGCCTTTAAGGTCAGATTTTGGTGCTTCCACTGCTGAGCATCAATTTGGCCCTGAAATACTTCAGCAGAACAGGGGGAAAAGGCACCAAATTGAGTCCTCTCTCCTCCCTGACAGCTTTGGTTTGGATTATTATGTCACCTCTCTCAGGATTTGAAGCCTTTAATCAAAGATCATCTGCCAGGCTGCCCCCAAAGTGGCATTTCATTAATTACTTAAAGATATTTAATGCTGGGGGAAAAAAAACCACCTCTAAAAGGTAAAAGTTTGTGCCCTGAAGAAAGTTTTTTCAACTGGGATCCAGGGATATGGATTTCCCCTTTGCAAGAGTAAATTAGCTCCAAAAATTGGGTCTTTATTGATGCACTGATCAGGAAAAAAAGACTGGTCACACCTTTTTTAAAAGAAGTCTGTTTGTACAATGCACTTGAGGAAGTACCAGAGGCAGAGTTGCTTTATTAATACACTGAGAAATAGAGTGCAGAGGTCATTTTAAAGGTTCTTGGGCAAAAAAAAATCAAAGCAACTCCACAAGCCTTGTCTAAAATAAAATCATAAAAAATAGAATTAGTGGAGGCAGCTTTAAGTGTGAGCTATAAACTCATTTCCACAACCACTTCCCAAAGGGAGTGACTTCAATAAAGTGGACCTGGGACCATCCAATGCACAACCAGGGAGAAAATGCACAACTGGGGAGCAAATCCACCAGCAGGGGCTCCTGCTGCCTCCCTTCTCTGTGGGGAAGAATTGTGTTCCCTCCTGTCTGAGAACTACAGCAGCTGCCTTGGAATTCCAATCTGGGATGAGAAAAGGTCCTCCAGAGCCATAAATTCCCCTGCACAAAGTCCTTCAGCTACTCAGGGGTCTCTCATTCTTCTTCTACCATCCTGGGCCACCTTCCCAGCTCCTGGAATTCTCTTCCACTGCTGCAACCTCCAGTTGTGAAGATCTCACCCATTTCTTCACCCACTTTTTCACACACTATTAAAAGGAGACAGACCAGCTCCCATTCCAAAGGATTCTCCTGCTTTTTTGGTTGACTCCACCCAGAGCAGAATCCCAAGTTTTACATCTTGTTGATCCCTAAATAATTGAAGTTGATTGATATTTTTACTACATTGATATAAAAAATTCTAAGGGAAAAAATAAATTATCAACCCAAGGATTTAAGCAGCTTCCCCTCCCTTGGTGCCATCACTTTATTGATGCAAACAGAAATCTTGGAGTATTTAATTCCCAGATAATTCCCTGTCCCATGTTTCACATCCTGAACTATCCCATGTTCTGCTTTAACCTGATCCTTATCAACAATCTCATCACACAGAACTGCCCCTCCCTGCTCTGGGGCAGAAAATGATCTCAAATAAATCATGATTTTCATGCAGATCTTTCCATGGCCAAGAGCAAATCAAGGTTACAACCACCACCAAAGTGTCACAGGTGTTGGGTGTGCTTTATGTTCTTGTGAAGACACAACTGTAGCTCTTTTTTATCACTGTTTTTTCCATGTCCTGCTCTTCTGGTCACAGAGCCAGAGGGGAAGAGCTGGTGGTTGCATTGGCTCAGAGACAGAAATGACATTTAGGGCAGAAGCAGTTCCCAAACTTCATCCAACAAGGAAGGGGCATCTTTGGATGCTTCCCGTGTCACACATTTTTGCTGTTTTCAGGCCTTTTGGTGCCAGCTCAGGGCACTTACAAACTTATTTCTGGTTTCTGGAGTCAAAAACAAGACACACCCAGCCCTCCCTGAGAATCCAAGGGCTTTTGTTTTCAACCCCTAAACACCCTGAAACAAGAGGAGACCAATTAGAGTCATTAAGACTCAACTACACCTCAGCAATTCCTTACAGGAGCAAATCCCTCCTTTGAATAACAGCTGTTGGAATCCACCACTTGCACCAAATCCTGCTGGAATTGCCATAAAACCAGGAGGAAAAGGACAAAACAATTCACTGGTATCTGAGGTCACTGCTGGAGATGAGCCCAGTGACCAGTCAAACCAGTGGAGATGAGCCCAGTGACCAGTCAAACCACTGGAGATGAACCCAGTGACCAGTCAAACCAGTGGAGATGAGCCCAAATGACCAGTCAAACCACTGGAGATGAGCCCAGTGACCAGTCAAACCAGTGGAGATGAGCCCAGTGACCAGTCAAACCAGTGGAATTTCAGCATTCCAAGTCCCAGAAGAACCCAAAGCCTTGCCTACCTGATATGCCATTCTTGCTGGTGTTCAATAAAGCTACAGATGCTGCAGAGACTCTTTTGTTATTCACAGTCTGCCCTGGTTTCCTTGAGGTACATTCTTCACTCTCACTGTCCTGGAGATGGAGTAGCCTGGGCTGGAAACACTGCAGTCGACATGATCTGATATTGCTGAGGATTTCAGGGAGGGACAGTCTGTTTTCACAGGGTTTATTGGAAGCATTGGTCCGTGAAAAATGAGAGGGAAAGTCTAAAGGCTGGGAAGAGCTTGGAAAAGTGTGGAGCATCTCAGGGTCAATCTGCCTCAGCACAGGATCGTGCTCTGTGGATATTCGGTCCATGATCACCCTGAGTGGGGGGGAGAGGAGGAGAACAAACATCAGTTTGCAGCATTTTTCCAAGGTTTTTTAAAGGGAATGAGGAGGAAAAGCAAGAGAGCTGTACCTTCCACCCCTGCCAATCCTCCTCCTTGCAAATCCTATGCATCTCCTTGGAATTGTGAGGGTTGTAAGGCAATGCCTGAACCTCAGCTTGTCCAACTCTGCCAACTCCGGGTTCTCAGACGAAGAGTTAGTTTGGTCCAAACGAGGCTGGGAGGGAAACAGGACAGATTTTAGATCACTCACTCATCCCTGCTGCCAAAGGAATTCAGGCACAACAGAAAGCAGCATAAATTCTAAGAGGGAAGCTGCAGCTTGGCTCCAGCCAAGCAGGAAAGGGCATGTTCTTGCAACTGCAACCTCGGGTTTTTCTATGTATCTACAGTTTGCACTGATTTGACAACCAAGTTTTGGCTTCAATACATGGAAAATACCCTCAATAGATGAAGCTCCTCTGCCCTGGGAGGATCCCTCAGCAGGTCTCAGAACTGGGACAACTGGGATTTAACTCTGAGGAGGAAGGAATGTGCTATGAGAAGTGAGGGGACAAACAAAACCTTGCCCTTCTTTAGCAGGGGCTGAATTGTCTGCAGCAAACACACTGTGTCACCATCAGGTGAACAAAGAGGAACAGGACCATGAGAGTAACTCTCACAAGGAGAGGAAGTTATCTCTGGATTCACCAACAGAAGAACTACAACATCAGCACTGTGTCAGCCTAAATTCACAAAACCAACCAATCCCCACCCACCCTCACCCAACAGCAGAGCCTTACAGCATAATACTGGCATCCTGCTCTTCTCCTGAAAGCACAGGGTCCATCAGGATCATTCTCTTCTTCTGCTTCTGACACTGGTGAGGGTACCTGGGCCAGAAAACAACATCATTCCCCCAGCTGCCACCTTAATGGAATAGAATTCCATTTATTATACAAGGTTCTAGAACACAAATGGGGCAGCTCTTATACTAAATACAGTTTCTCTAAAGTACAGCTTAGAAGAAAAATCCAGTTTCCACAAGAATTGGACAGGCCAGACTGGCCAAACTGTGGCAGAATGGGTGTTACCTGTGGGAACTCCTCCTCATCTGAGCTGTGGAAGTCATACTGCTTGATGTCACTCTTGCTGAGCACAGGCAAGGGCTCAGCTGAGGGCTGAGGGGTCACCACACACTCCAGTTTGGGCTTCTTCAGGTATTTCTTCTTCTGCCGGACAACATCCGCCACCTCCTCCTTCAGGGACGAGTGATGAGGATGCTGAGGGGGGGAGGGAACAAAGGAAAGGTCTAAAATCAATTATTCTGACAGAAATCCTCTGCAGGGAGCAACTCCATCAGCACTGAACTGTTCACTTGATCACAGATGTCATTTCACTTCAAAGCTCTCCTTTATAAAGTTGATTTCCCTTCGTCTGAAGGAGCCAGTGCAGTTTTGAAGAAGTGTTTTGAGCTCATCCCAAATTACCACTGATCCATAAGTGTCTGGCTCAAAGGGAGTCCAGGACAGGAGCTGGAGGAATGGCAGGAGCCCTGGAGGAGCAGGCAGGCTGGCAGGGAAGCCCAGCACCACTAGGTGTCGCGGGTGCTAAATACAAACTTGCAGAGGCCTGCAGCCCTCAGCCTGCACCTCCGAGCGTTTCACAACCACTGCTCCTCCGGGTTATTGCCTCCAAGGCACATCTGAACCCCAAAGGAATGAGGAGCCCAAGAGACTCACAGGAGAAAAGAGATCTCACCTTGACTTTACATTCTTGAGCTTTGTGGTGATTTCCATTATGGAGAGAGGAGGGAGTTGTGCCCATCTCTTTTTCAGGTCTGTTGAGCTTCACCTCGTTGAGGATTTCACCTCCATAATCACCCAAATGGTACCTCAAAAAAAAAACAGGATTAAAACTATAACACTGCAAACATTTCCCAGTGGAAAGGCAAGGCAAACACCCTGCATAAACCCCTTTTATTTTAGCTCCTGAAGTTATGTTTCAGGATAGATTTAAGCCAAGAGTGCAGAAGAAAAGATGCTTTCAAACCCATTTAGATTTCAAACCCAATTAAAGCTTTGTTACAAATCACTTCTCACAGGTACCATCTGCATTTTTACCTTTTCTCAACGACTTCCAAGGTCAAATGCAACAGCTCCCGTTTGGTTTTCTCCCTTCTCTTAATCATCTCCAGGATTGTTATGGCTCTGCTGAACTCTCTCCTCAACTTCAGCATCTTCTCATAAGATGCCTCATCGTTCTTTCGGTTCTGTGGAGAGAGAAAACCAAATTTTTCAGTCCAAAGCAAAACCTCCTGAGGCACAAACTGCACAAATAAAGTTCCAAAAGGCTGCAAGTGAGGCTCATGGACACACTCACAAGCTGCTTCTCCTAAAGCACAGCCCAGCTGGCAAACACAGCCACAAAAAGTGAATAAACACAACTTCTTCTCTGGCTTCACATCCCATATAAACCCAGAGGGACTCTGTCAGAACAAGGAATTGGCTCCTTGATTCTGTGTGGGTGTACAAATNACTAGGTGTCGCGGGTGCTAAATACAAACTTGCAGAGGCCTGCAGCCCTCAGCCTGCACCTCCGAGCGTTTCACAACCACTGCTCCTCCGGGTTATTGCCTCCAAGGCACATCTGAACCCCAAAGGAATGAGGAGCCCAAGAGACTCACAGGAGAAAAGAGATCTCACCTTGACTTTACATTCTTGAGCTTTGTGGTGATTTCCATTATGGAGAGAGGAGGGAGTTGTGCCCATCTCTTTTTCAGGTCTGTTGAGCTTCACCTCGTTGAGGATTTCACCTCCATAATCACCCAAATGGTACCTCAAAAAAAAACAGGATTAAAACTATAACATTGCAAACATTTCCCAGTGGAAAGGCAAGGCAAACACCCTGCATAAACCCCTTTTATTTTAGCTCCTGAAGTTATGTTTCAGGATAGATTTAAGCCAAGAGTGCAGAAGAAAAGATGCTTTCAAACCCATTTAGATTTCAAACCCAATTAAAGCTTTGTTACAAATCACTTCTCACAGGTACCATCTGCATTTTTACCTTTTCTCAACGACTTCCAAGGTCAAATGCAACAGCTCCCGTTTGGTTTTCTCCCTTCTCTTAATCATCTCCAGGATTGTTATGGCTCTGCTGAACTCTCTCCTCAACTTCAGCATCTTCTCATAAGATGCCTCATCGTTCTTTCGGTTCTGTGGAGAGAGAAAACCAAATTTTTCAGTCCAAAGCAAAACCTCCTGAGGCACAAACTGCACAAATAAAGTTCCATAAGGCTGCAAGTGAGGCTCATGGACACACTCACAAGCTGCTTCTCCTAAAGCACAGCCCAGCTGGCAAACACAGCCACAAAAAGTGAATAAACACAACTTCTTCTCTGGCTTCACATCCCATATAAACCCAGAGGGACTCTGTCAGAACAAGGAATTGGCTCCTTGATTCTGTGTGGGTGTACAAATGCTGATTAATCACACATTCCCTGGTTCACACCAGCTCCAAACACACAAACTGCACTATCCCCTCCACCTCCTTTTCCCCCAGGAAGGGCATTTCTAACCCACCAAACCCCCCACAACCACGTGCCAACACCAACCCTCAACCCTGCAGTGACAAAAACCCCCCATCAGTGACCCCCAAAACTCCCACCCCTGCAGCATCCCAAGGTCACCAGCCACCTTTCTGGTCTGCATCTTCTCAGTCCTCCTCCTGAAGGCCACGTAGGGGTCGTTGTTGGTGGATCCATCCCTCTTCTCCTGCTTGATCTGGGGGATGAGGGAGGGCCCCCTGCAGTTCTTGCGTTTCCTCACCCAGTAGTCATACACAGCCTTGATCAGGTAGTCGTCCTCATTCAGCAGCAGTTTGGCCTCCTGCAGGGTCACCAGCTGCAGCACAAACATGCCAAAGGGGCACTGATAAAATATGAGCTCAAATTTAGTTATTTTTTCATTTTTTTCCCCCCTCTTCAAAGTGTTTAGTTTGGGGTAGAAAAGGGGTAATGAGCGTCCTCGTTCACTCCAGCCCAGAGACACAAAGCTGTTGCTTGTTGTTAATTCAGAAGGGGGGAATTAAATTCAGTTATCAGAGTTAATTAAGTGATCACTTTTTACCTTGATGCTCATCATTCCATATGGGAAATCAGGCCCTAAATAAATGCAAACCCCATCACTGACCACAACATCAGTTTCACATGCTCATCTCAAACAAAAAGCAAATATTATCTCTGGTATCACAAGTAAGGCAGCACTTCATCCTCCCCATAATCTGAAAAGGTATCAGCTGAACAACTTAAATTCCCATTTCTGCAACAATCCTGAATCTTGGGATAAGCAGAAAAAAAATCCCCAACACATTTCAGAAAAATAGGGAGATCCCAAGTGAGGGATGAATCTTCAGCTTGAGAAGTGATGGCCAGAAAAACAGAGCAGGGTTTTGAAGTGGCACCCAATGTACTCCCTGATTTTTTTCCCTTCAGGGTGCTGAGAAATCTTGATTTTGTTAAAGGCAAAGAGTTGCTCTGGGATGCAACAAGGACATTGTGGCCCCTGAGCCCCCCAGAGCCCCTCTCAGGGATTTCCTCACACAATACCTGACTGGAACTGGCTTTTTCCAGTCTGTCAACCATGATTTCAAACTGCAGGGGTTTGATTTCCATCTTCCTGTTCAGCCTGTTCAGAAGGGTCTCATCCTCAGAGTCCATGTCATAATCTGGCTGCTCATTGTCCAGATTAAAGGCTGAAACAAAGCACACACAATTACAGAGAAATGTTAATGTATTTCTGCAAAACAAGGATAAAGGTGCTCCTTAATGCTGTTCTAATACAGAATATCCTGGTCAAATTATTAAGATAATTCTCAATCCAACTCCAGACCTGAAGTCAAAGCCTCACCCTGAAGTTTCAGCATCATTTTTAAGTTCAGCAAACCCAAGGTCTTCAAATATTTAACACACTAAACTTTTTCCTTTTTTTTTTTTTCCCCCTTTCATAAAACTGTAAAAATGCCAGAAAAAAAATCCTGTGGGAACTGTTAATTCTTCTCCAAGAGGCAAAGCCTGACAATCCCTCCAAAGAGGGATTCCCAGCAAAGTGGAACTGTGCTCATTATTTCCCAGACTTGACAACCTTCCAGACCCTTCAGGAAGGAACTTCTCACTCAGGTAACAAAGCATTTGACACCAAACAGGAATAAACTGTGACAGCAAAGATTCTTCCTAGGAAACACTGACTGCACCCAATAAAACCTTGAAGAGGTGACACAACACTCCCAGTAATTCAACCAGAAGAAAATCACCAAAAAAAAAAAAAAGCCATTTTTAAAGCAGATTTTACTCAGGGATATTTTTAACACCCCTCTGTGTGGAACCCAAAGCCACCCCCAGGATTTCTGTTTGGTTCTGCAGGAAAACTCAGCCAGAGCCACCTAAAAAAGCAGCCCCTGCTCAGTGACCTGTGGCCCAACAATTTACTTCAAAGAGAAATTACTAATAATGGGCTGCAAGGATGGATTCAATAAAACTATTCATCTTATTAATAAGGTGGCACAGCAAGTTTATTTAGGCCACTGGCAGTGGGCAGCTGACACTCAGCCCTGTGCAATCCCAGTCACACCACCCCAAAGACACCCCAAGGCACAAAAGAACCCCCTGGACCAAAAACTGCAAAGGATGAACACCAGGGAACAAGTGAACTGCCAGAATATGGCACTTACCAACCAAAAAAAGGGTGGAAATTAATGCAGAGCCCCCAAGTTCAGATTAATCCCAGTTTTTAACACACTAATGCAGAGCCCCCAAGTTCAGATTAATCCCAGTTTTTAACACACTAATGCAGAGCCCCCAAATTCAGATTAATCCCAGTTTTTAACACACTAATGCAGAGCCCCCAAGTTTAGATTAATCCCAGTTTTTAACACACTAATGCAGAGCCCCCAAGTTTAGATCAATCCCAGTTTTTAACACACTAATGCAGAGCCCCCAAATTCAGATTAATCCCAGCTTTTAGCACACACCAAGCCAAGCTCATACAGAATATTTTGGTTTATCTGTCAAAGCAGCTCAGAGCTCCCCTTTTTACAGGGAATTCTTCAGTTTTAGCCAAACTCAGAGAAAGCCAAGTGCTCCCACAGGCCAGGCCAGATGTGTGCTGTGAAGAGTGTCCTGAATCCTCCCTGACCTGCAAGAACTCCCCCCTGGGAGCAGCAGAGTGAGGGCTCATCTCCTCACAAACTCCTGTTTGATGGATCTCTTTGGGATGCATCAGGGGGCAGCCACAGGCTTGTCCAGGCTCAGGAAAAGGCAAAAACCCAAGGAAGGGAGGCCCAGCCCCTGGAGGACTCACGCTGGATGTGGATGAACTGCTTTGGTTGTTTGAACTCCCCCTTGTAGAGCCGGTTGTAGTAGTTGACATTGCTCTCTGCCTCAGGCACTGGGATCACCATGCTCTCCTTCTTCTCCCTGAACACCTGCTGTGCTGAGATGGCCCGTTGTAAGTGATGTTCCTGCAACAGCAAAAGGGCCCTTTATTTAGGGAACACACACACACACAGGGACACTCCTCCTGCCACACAGAGAGGGGAGCTGCACCTCCCAGCAGGAGTTATCCCAGCCCTGAGGGAGGGGAGAGACAGTCACACCACACAAAGGCAGCTCGGCAGGAAATCAGAGGGAAACGGGTGTAAAACCAGGCTTTAGAAGGGTTGTGAAGTCAAAAGGACAGCAAATGGCATCACTCCTGTGTCCCCAGCAAGCCTGATTGTTTTAGGAGCTGTCACAGAGTGACACTGGAAAGCACAGACTCCCTGAACAGGTATCACTTCATTTTATCCTCATGGAGCACAATTCCACACAGTCACAAGTCAAAGATCACAGCAAACAGTTACAGAGATGTTTTCACACATAATTTCCTTGTTAACTCAGTGAAACCCACCTACTGCTGCAAGTCAGAGCAACTTGCAACCCCTCCCTGAAAGGCTTTTCCATGGATATTCCTGGTAAACCTCAAACCATCACCAAGGCAGCCCATGCCAAAACTCCACGTGGAATTCCTCCCTCAGGACACCATCCCTAATCCTTCCACAGGGACCAACTTCTGCAGGGGTGTAAATCCAACACAAACCAGGCAAACTGGGGGTCCCCCAGCACAGGAACCACCAGGAGCCTGGAAGTTTCCTCCTCTTTTCACTCTTCTTGCCCCAGATTTGTGGCATCAACTTGGAATTAAAGCTCAGCTCTGCCACAGATCTGAGCAAGCTGAGCCTGCCTTTTCCAGGCATTCCCACACACCTGAGAGCTGGGAAAAGCTAAAAAAAAAGGGGCATAATTTAAGTCCCTTGGCACAATTAACACTGCCTGGGTATTAATTAATACCCCCAGGGGCCTGGATTGACAGCACATTCCAGTGCACACACTTGGGAAATGCTTTTCAGACCAGCATTTCCTCCTCTTAAACCCTCCAGAACAGGATTTAAAGAAAGGGTAGGGCATGAAAACAAACCTTGGAGAAGATGTGAATTGTATTTAATACAGACTGGGGAGGTGAGGGAAGAGCAGCTCAGCACAAAAGGTACCCTCAGGGAATGTTGTGAGGGTTCCTGCACCTCTCAGGGTGTCCTGGGCAGCTCTGAAGGGATTTGGGGGAGTTGAACCCAACAGTTGTTTCATTCCTGGGGTGTTTTCAGCTGCTTTCCAACAGGCACCACCCCAGAGCTGCTGGAAGGGCTTGTGGGCTGTACAATCCCACTTCAACAACTTCAGCCCCAAGGAAAGACCACCTTCAACCCCAAAAACACCTTCTTCAACCCCAAAAACACCTTCAGCCCCAAGGAAAGACCACCTTCAACCCCAAAAACACCTTCTTCAGCCCCAAAAAACACCTTCTCCAGCCCCAAGGAAAGACCACCTTCAACCCCAAAAAACACCTTCTTCAGCCCCAAAAAACACCTTCTCCAGCCCCAAGGAAAGACTTTCATCCCCCCAGGAAATTGTCTTTATCCCCCAGGAAAAGACCTTCTTCAGCCTC
>VYZS01048365.1:0-12192 GCA_013400695.1 Neodrepanis coruscans
CTCCTCGGCGCTCCCGCCGAGCGCGCACACGCCGGGCTGGGTCACGCCGGGCTGGGTCGCGCCGGCCGGGGGCGTCCGTCCCTCCGGCGGGGCGGGGAGGGGCGGAGAGCCCTGCGGCTGCTGCCCGGCCACTCCCAGAGGCATGACTGCAGGCCGGGAGCTGTGGATTTGTTGTTCGTTTTTTTGGGGATGTGTGGTTTTGGTTTTTTTTTTTAATTGGTGGGTTTGGGTTTTTTTTTTAAACTGCTTTCGACCGGCTTTTTCACTCCTGCCAGCTAGCCGGTGTGCGGAGGTGGGGCTGGAGGTCCTAAGAAAACCCCATCCGTCCGTCCCGGGGATGGGGGCGCGCGACGGGAGCGTGGGAAGTGCCCCGTGCTTCTCCTGGCCGTCGCTCCCCAGGAGACTCGGTGCGAGCGCCCACCGGCCTCCGAGAGGTCGTGCTCGGGAAGAGCTGCCCTGCCCAAGGCTCAGGAAGAGCCTGGCTAACCTGCTCAAAGGGAAAGGAAAGAAGCGATAGGGAAATTTTTCAGAAAGGCTATCTTTAACATTGCTGTCTTTATTATGGATATTTTTTCTTGAGCGGTATGGGGTTTTCATCCAGATAAGGCTGAAGAAAAAGCTGGAATCTTAGCAATTGCACAAACTGATGAAGCTGAGTAACATGTCTCAAATGCTTGTGGTGGATAGTAAATTATTAACACGAAAGGCAGATACAGCTTCAGGAAGTAAGTGCACAAACCTCTGGTAAGTGTTAAAAGCAAAGGTAAATTCAAGAGAAATGTAGTTTATAGAATCATAGATTCTCCTGAGTTGGAAGGGTCCCACAAGGATCATCCTGACGCTGCACGGGACAGCCCCAGGAACCACACCTCGGTGCCTGAGAGCGTTGTCCAAATGATCCTTAAGTTCTGTCAGGCTTGGTGCTGCTCCCGCCCTTCTCTGGGAAGCCTGTTCTAGTAACCAGCCACCCTCTGGGTGAAGAACTTTTCCTAATACCTAACCTGAACCTCCCCTGACACAGCTTCATGAGACTGCTTCAGGTTCTAAGGGAACCCTAAGGGGCTCTGTTAGTTTTTCACAGTCAGATGATGAGGAAGTCATCTGCAAGGTTCCCAAGGTTTGTATTTATCTGAAGTTGTATAGCTTGATGAAAAAGCTTTTGTGCAACTGCACCTGCCCTAATTTCTCTTGCAGAGAAGAGATTAGTTTGACTGAAAAGATTTTTTTTTTCAATGTTTTTCTTTCAGGCAGTAGTCACAGAGAAGAGTTCCAAATTAGCATCCCAGTGGCAGAAGTGAATTCCTTTCTAGCTGGCCTTGCACCACCCCCTTAGCAAAAAAACATGAATGGGACAAATGTTGCCTGTCCCCAGCAAACAGTGAGTTGACCTGGGAATAAGAATAGGATACTGAATATCTGCAGAGAAAAAAAACCTGCATAAGAATATGATAAAATTGGAAAAGTGCATGGAAGGAGTTAATATAATGAGTAAAGAATAAAAATAAGAATTTCCATAATTTGAGCTTTCAGTTTCTGGAGAGCAAGAAGTACTTGAGATTACTTTTTTTCTGAAATTGAAAAAAAGACTTTGAAATGCAGTGCAACATTGAAAAAAGCTTTAGATGGCTATTAATCAATTATTGAAAATAAGACACTGTTTCCAACTAGTTGATCATACAGTATACTGTACAAATTTTAAGTGGGTGCCAAAAAGCTAAGGTTCATTTGAACAATTTTGAAGACTGAATGACTGAAGTCTGTCCTTTCCTCTGTCCCTTCCATCTGCTGAATTGCAAGAGAAGCTGGGTTTGGCTTGTTCCTAATACATGGATGTCCTGAGTCATGTACCCCACTACAGGAGCAGTTCAAGTGATTGAAATTGACTAGTTGTAATTTGAGTTCTTCATCAGCAACAAAGGTGGCCCTCGCAGAAAATCCTTCAAGAGTGAAATAGGTTTATATCCTTTACAGCATTCCTAGGGATTATGGCAATACATTGTGTTCACGCTAGTGTTCAGGATGAAATATTTACTGAAGGGTAAGTTAAACAGGCAAAGAGAGGAAGATGACATTATGACTCAAATAAAACAAGGATTTAATTCACAATTATCCATTTTAGATATCAAATACCAGGTTTCGTACTTTGACATTAGGAAATTAATTTTCTTAGTCTGATTCTTCTTGATCGTTTTAGGCTTGAAACTGAAACAAACTAGATATGAATTGTCTATGTGGAGAATGCTGCACATTAAAAAGTTGTGTGACTTTCACTACTTTGGAAGATGGTTATTAAGGAAATAAATTTATTTTCCATCCTCAACTCCTACCTTGCTTGTCTTGGTTTATGTCAGCCTGCGCTTTTAACCAATTACAATGGTAAATGCAAAAAAGGAGAAAATATTCATTGTGTAAAATTTACTTTAAGGGTGCTGGGACCTGCAAAATATCAATAGTGATAAGGCTGAGATTCAAATTAAGGTTTATTTAAATTGTGTGCTAGGAGTTTTAAAACCTATTGTTTAATTTCTGTGCTTAATTTCTGTACCTCTTTTATATATAAATGTGTGTTTATATATAATCTATATAAAGAGAAGGAGATATAAAAATAGCAATTAATTTTATGTAAGCAAATTGTTCAAAAAATTAAACCCCAGTAAAATAAATGCCCAAAGAGAAATGTTGTTTCATTTGAATGTCCTTTATTTTCATTTATGTTGTGTCTCACTCTGGTTGAATGGTCCTTCTAAAATCAGTATGTCAATGCACAAAAGCCTTTATTCCTGTCAAAGAGGTGTCTTATGAGGGAAGAAGCTTGCCCAGTGCCTGGGCTTCTGTATCCAGGCTGAGAATTATCACATGTCACTTCATGTTTCATCCCTAAAGGAATTTGCAGACTTGATACTGCTTGAGTTCTTTCCTGCAGTATTTGATGCCCACTTAATCAAGAAAACAAAAATATGAGATTCTGACATTTCTATAAGACATTAGAAAAACAGGGCAAGCTTGATTTTAAAAATCGCTGATATTTACATGCTTTCAGGAGAAGTAAACTAGAAACTCATCATTTTGGACAAACTATGAGACAGGAGATTATACTGACCTGGGGCTGTCAATCTGAGTTGTCTCCTTGCTTAGAACTAAGAGAAATTTCAATTATGAAAAAAAACCCCAAACCCCAATGATTATGAAACCCACCCAACAACTAGATTTTTGCAATGGAGTTCTCTTGTGGTAGTTGTTTACAACCTCCATTTATTTCACAAACTGAAACACAGAACATAAAAGATAGTGTGAGGACAAGATTTTTCACATGGAAAACACCTGGGGAAAATAAACATGGACTTCAGCCTAGCCGGGCTGTAAGAAATGCTTCCTCTGAACCTTATTTTTCTGCATCAGCCTTTTGGGGGACTCAAATCTGTAAAACAAGGTATAAGCACTTAGGGTAAGTAGAGGAGGCCATACCAGGTGCTGCTGTTGTTTTAAGACGACAAGGCTTCTTTCAAGTTTGCAGCAGTTAAGGAAAGCAATCAGAGTTATTAATGTGTACCACCTCTGAGTCGCTGTCTGGTTTCTGATCTAAATGGTGCTTGTGTTATAGCAACATTTGTCAATTTCAAATTATTCTCCAAACACACTATGCATCGCTTTTATCTGTAGACTAGCACTGAGGCATTTTCCAACCGTTATCTTTATTATTGCCCTCTTTTCCACAGAATCACCCATGTTGTTTTGAAAAGTTGCCTTGAACAGTATTAAGCCTATGTGCTCCACTTCCTTATGCTATAAAATCAAGTCCTTGTTTCATTGTATAAGTTCTAGCAGCTTTTGGTTTTTCTACTTTTCTGCAAAACTAATTTTTTTTACTATTTGATAGCAGATGACCTACTTGTCACCTATTTAAAATATTTCCAGTCTAATTGAAAATATTTTCTCCGTACTTCTGTAAGACCTGCTACATAACTTGAGAAGTGGGCCCATGGGAATATCATGAGGTTTAACAAGACCAGATGCAAGATGCTGCTGGTGGGTATCAATACAGGCTGGGGGATCAACAGATCAAGAGCAGCCCTGCAAGACCCCACACCTTGGGGGTGCCGGTGGATGAGAGGCTGGACACGAGCCAGCAATGTGCACTTGCAGCCCAGAAAGCCCCTTGTATCCTTGGCTGCATCATAAGCAGTGTGGCCAGCAGATGAGGGAGGGGATCCTGTCCCTCTGCTCTGCTCCAGTGTGAACCCATCTGGAGCACTGCATCCATCTCTGGGGTTCTCAGCACAGGGAAGACATCAACCTGTTGGAGTGAGTCCAGAGGAAGGCCAACAAGATGATTAGAGGGATGAAACAGGATGAAATAGGAGCCTCTCCTATGAGGACAGGCTGAAAGAATTTTGTTTGTTAACTTGGAAAAGAGAAAGCTTTGGAATGACTAATTGCAGCCTTCTAGTACCTGAAGGGAGCCTACAGAAACGAGAGAGACTACTTACAAGACCATGTAGTGATAGGACAAAAGGTAATGGTTTCAAACTTCAACAAGAATAGGTTTAGATTAGATATTAGGAAGAAATTCTTTACTGTGAGGACGGTGAGGCTCTGGAACAGCTTTCCCAGCAAAGTTCTGTATACCCCATATCTGGAAGTGTTTAAGGTCAGATTGGATGACACTGAGCAACCTGGTCTAGTGGAAGGTGTTTCTGCCCATGGCAGAGGCATTGGAACTAGATCATCTTAAAGGTCCCCTACCAACCCAAATCATTCTGTGATTGTGATTCTTACATTTTCTTATAATCTTTGAGCAGCACTGCCAGCACCCATCAGGACATAACATTTCAGAGATACTCTTAGGATGTTAAAGGAGAGGTTTAGTACACTTAAGTAAAAAGCTGTAAAGGGACAGTGTTTGGTAGTAACTACAACTATTTACTTGGTCATGACTGTCAAATCTTAAGCAAAGAATCAAGCAGGTTTTTAATAGCCTACAGACCAACTTGTGTATTTTTGCATATTGCTTACCAAAAATACTTACTGTCCTGATTTTATTTATAACCTAACAGTTTTTTTCAAATTCTCACCCTTTTAATTATGTGATATCTATAAAAATCCAGCTCCCAGTTCTGCTATGTGGTATGCACTGACTTGTCAATGTCAAGGACACTTATGTGTAGAGATTATACCAGATGTATGATGTTTTATCGACTATTGGTGGTCTGTATGCCATCTGTTGCCTAATTTCACCCTAATGAAGTGTTGGGTTTTTTGTTTACACTTAGGCACTTGTAATTCTACGTAATTGTACGATTAATGATGGCTGAGCCGCTCAACTGAATCACAGACAAGTCATCCCATTGCCTCTGCTATCCACGTTTTCAGAAATGCTTGTTCTCTCCCTCAGGAACTATGCAAGCATGTAAATGGACACACACATCCACACCCTAATTTCAGGCTTTCTATCACCATCAACAATGTTGACATCATACTAGACTTACAAAGCGTATTTTCCTATTTGTCCAAGATTTTCTAGGCAGAAATGTGTGCAATGCTTCAGAGGCTTTCTGAAAGAATTGAACTTACTGTGCCTGGTTAAAAACAACATGCACGTTCATTACAAGATCACAGCCTAGATGAAACAAATCCAGAAATCCTAAGAGTAGGACAATGCATGCTAAGCCTCTACAAGTGATTCACTCGTCCTTTTTCAATCAGTTATTCTCCAAGTAGCATGACCTCTTACTCTGCTTTTAAAAAACTTCCTTTTAGACATTCTGCAGTGTGCTCTTCACAACATTATTATCCCTGAATTTTTTAAGACCCTGGTTCCAGATAACTAAAGAAAAGGGATGTGGGGTTTTTTTCCCACCAGGTTCATCTTAATTGATGGGGAGTTAAATACATCTCCTACATCTTTCTTTAGCTTTTAAGAGCATCTTACAAAAAAAACTCTAGAGAAAAATTCAACATTTTCCTTTTCTTGCTCAATTCCACCTGCTGCTGTCTCACATGTTAATCTTTACAAAGAAAACCATCTGGTTAGAAGTCTTTTTAAGTTTAATTTAAGAAATTTGGCTCCAACAATCTAGATCAACTGCAACAATGAAGAGTTAGCATGACTAGCTTCGAAGCAAAAGCTGTAGCAGAGTTTTTGCTTACACTCAGAAAGTATAAAGAGCTTAATGCTGTACTTATTTCTTTCTTAGGCTTCCAGAATCTTGTTTTCCTAGTTTTAGCTTTTCAAACTAAGCAACTGAATGATGCGAGCTACTCAGTGTCATGTGTCATGCCATATTATTCCCATTGTTCTGAACGTACCATACTGTCAAAACCCTCTGTGTACAAACCATGTTAAGCCCTACAGTAAAGCTTCTATGTCAAGCTTGGCATCCTCCACAGCTCCATAGGTTTGCCCATTTCTTAGTGCTGTTCAGGGAATGTTATAGAAGTAAAGGTTGCTAACAGCAAGGTGGGCCCCTATCAAGTTTATGTTTCAACAATTATGCTATTAACAATCTGTGTGTGTATGATTACTACTAGACACTATTCCAACACGAAGACTTTTTATGCATTAAAGGCATCAGTGATATCTTATTTTATCACAATATACAGACAACCTGTGTCAGAACAGTCTGTGCCCTTCATGCCAAAAAACCATGAGCATGTCCACAGGAAGAAAATTAACTGTACATATAAAAAAATTGTACCATATGTATCTTTAAACAAAGACCACTATCTTGTATCATCAACATGGAAACGCAGAAAAATAGGTCACCAATTAAGCAAAGCTATTATCTTGTGATTGCAAATAGATTAGCAGACAGCCTTACATTATGTCACTTACTTATGCCAAGCATTTTGACACACTCCTTACTACACTTATGAAATAACTCTTAGTATCAAAGTGGTGTTAAGTCCAGTTGCCAATTATCCTTCTGCCTTAACAGTAATAGTCTGTTAATTATACTGGCTTACCTACAAATATTTGTTAAAACACTGTTCAAGAATTGGTACAGAGCATCACAATGAACCACGTGTAAATTGTAATTTATGAGCCTAGACAAAGTGAAAAGTCAATCAAAAGTGAAGCAGAAAACAAATGACATTCTGTTTCTAGAATTATCTCCCAGAAGAGAGCATTTAAATCAATTCTACTGGTTGTGTGCTTTTATGCAGGTAACTTCATCTGCATGCTGGTTTACAGTTGCACAGATTGGAAAGCATCTTGGATGCCTGTGCCTGTATCCCTCCTGTCAACCCTCCTGTAACAAGGATTGAAGAAATGTGAGCAATTGCTTGTGAAACAAACCAAAAATGCATAGTTCCTTTTCTATACACAGAATTGAATTGCAGTTTGAGTCATTTAAAAATGACAATTTTTAAAAATATTTGCAATACTTTTGCATCTGTGCTAGGAAGTTAGCCTTGATAGCAATCTGTGTAATTCTCAAGTTTGTTTAGTTTATATGACTTAGGTCCATATAGGTTGATAATTCCCCAAAAACATACTCAGTTCTTGCTGACTTTCTGCTTTGGAAGAAGAGCATAGGTTTTTCAGCTAGGTGGTATTTACAATTGGACCTTGAGTTTTCCAGGTTCATTTGAGAGCTTAATAATGAGAAACTTCAAAAAGATACAGGATTTTCCCTTAGGGTACTAGTATAGGCAGTTCTGCTGCAGTGGATCTAGACTGCATGATTGCCTAAACAGACCCCCCAGATTTTTAATTTTTTTTTTTTTTTTCACTTGGAAAGAACAGATTTCCTCAGGAAAAGGATTTTCAGATTCTCAAGGAGATTTCTTGAGACCCATGGCATTGTTCCCCATCACCACCTGCTGACATGAGAGGTGACTTCTGGTATAAAAGCCACATTTTACAAATGTGTTTATTTATTTCTACATATACACGTTTATAATGATTTCTCCTTTCCCTTGACTTTATCAGTTAGGTCTTTTTAGCATTCCTTCACTTTCTGCAGATATTTCACTATTGCCTGTTGTCTCTATACATAATACGTGATTTATTCAGATCAGTGAGTGAATGGTACTGCTTAGGGAGGTCAGTTTCTAGGTGAGCATTTATCATTCCCTAGTACCAGTTTTCCAATGTTGTCCATCTTGGTTGATTACACTATCCTTTAGACAGTAGCTACAGATGTTATTCCTGACACTGCTTAGTCTTAACATTAATTTTGTGAGGGTGCACAGCCATGAATTGCCAACCTTGCCTTCTTCCAGAAGTTGCGGTAATGAGAAAGAACTGACCAGTGTGGAACAAAGTTTCCTAGTATTTCCTTTGCTCATAATCAGGAAGCCAAATTCCTTGCCACATTTGGGAAGCCACTTGGCTTTCTGCAGCAAAAGATGTGCAGCTGCATCAGTGCTCTGTGGATAGAGGGTAGTAAATAAAGTGGGTTTATTTTTTTCTATCTTCTCCAATTTTTCAGTTATAAGACAAGTCCTCTTTTCCTTCATCCTATTCAGTATATCCCCTTTTCCCTATTGTACCACAATGTAAGCTAGTTGAGCAAAAGGCAATTGCTGTCAGCATTTTGCTCCTCGTGCTTGCTTTCTTTTCTATTTAGCAGCTAATTTCAGGGGAAGTCCCAGTTTCCTATTTTTAGTTGAACAGACTACTTGGAGTAGAAGCCTTGGGCACAACACCCATGAGATTTTGATATTGACCCTGAATGGTATTCAGCACATACTGTTATTGGTATGTTAACTCCAGCTGGAGTCAGCTGCCTCCTAAGATGTTCAGCAGTTGGGAGACCATCAGGACCTGCAGAGTCATTTGGTATTCTGCATTCCCTCCAGGGTCTCAGCTGCTGTTTCTTAAGACAAAAATGCAGAAGGACTTCAGCTTCCAATCCTTTCTAGTTCAAAACGCCTTTGCCAATACTTGTATGCAAGACAGAAGACATCATCTGCACATGCTTTCATTCTGGAATAAAGGGCTGTTCAGCTTGTACATGAAGCAAGTTTACAGATCATGTGTTCGGCACAGCTTATGCTATAACTCTACCTCCCAATCCTCACCAAGAAGGAACAGATAATGTGAGATAGGAGCTTTATTCAGTTGGCAGAACTCCCAGGAAATGCCTACAAACTTCTGGATCTAAGCATAATTGTAGGACATGAGCTATTTTTACATTTTGCTAAAATGATTCTGCCCCTTCTGTGAAGATTAATAACTCAAAATAATCACTTTATAGGTAGAAAGCTACATACAGTCATTGCAGTTGTCATTGTTATTTGTACATAGACTTGAACTTTCACCAATGGTCTCATTCATGTCAATCAGAGGTAGGAGATTACTTTTTGTCGGTAAATCTCTAGCAATAGAGCAGCAGATCAAGAGAATGTGGGATGCCATAGATACACGTTTCAGATAATTTACTAAGCAAGTGTTTAAAATTTTTACTTAAGTCCTAAAATTTCAATTATCAATACTTCTTAATGAAAGACTTCATTTAAGGTCTCAGGAAGCAATGACTTGAAATTTTGCTATTCTAATGATGGGTCTAAATTTCTTCCCTATTTACTGTTTTCATCTAGAAAAGTATTTCCTGCATGACATCCACCAACACTGTGATATCTTATGCTATATTTGATAAATACAACTGCTATTTAACACAACTATTGTGTTTAAAACCTGTTATACATAACATTTAAAGATAGAAATACTTATAAGATTTGTATATAAGGAGTTTTTCAAAACTATGTTCCTTATTTTTTTATGTAATAAGAGCAATCAAACCTTTGTTCCTTTTATACCAACCTTTCAGTACTAGCCTTAAGTCATCAGTTCTTTCCTTGCCTTGGCAGGACTAAAATCTAGTTTTCTCCTTTTTTCATACATCATGAAATGAAGTAATTCCTTCATCACTCATTCCTGAGACATATTTGTTCATTACAATAAATTTAGAAACAATATTGTTTCTTATTGATTCATCAGGAGTATTTTTACCTCTAAATTATGTTCAGAAAATAGTTATCTACTAAATATTAATGTTGTATGTTGCTAATAATTTTACTATTTTAAGGAATTTTAGAATATTAATATATTCACAGATCATAAGCTTTTTAGATTCTATTAAACCAGGTAGATAAACTGGTTTTTGATAAAAATGAATATTGCAAATGTCCCAAAGAAGGAAATTTTGCTTTTAGTAGTACTGAGGTTTTGGGAACAAGGCCAGTCAGAGCACCATGGATAGACAAAACAAAACTACTCCCAAAAGTGTTACCACTGGAGGACTGTAGTGGCAGCTGAAACTGAGGGCCAGCATAGAAGATGCAAAACTGTGTCAGAAGTCTGTAGGCAGGCTTTTCATAACACACTTGCTGAGTGAATTGAATAAGTGGATAGGAAAAGAGGTGAAAGGGTAGTTTGCTGTGCTGAATGATATATGCAACTAACTGATAGTCATGTTTCCTATAAAATGAACAGTTATAAATGTCAGAATTCTCTGGGGTTCTTTTTCAGTGACTGGTGACTTTCACGTGAAATTATTAGCAGTATGATTACAATGGAAGGTTTCTTTTCTATTCAATAAACACAAGCCATGTGCCTTAAAAATTAAAATGCTGATCTGAAATGTAGTCCTCTGTCTTGTTTCAGGGAGCAATAGAGGCCACATGCTACAGAGACACAAAATAATAATTTTACCTGTATTAGAAGTTTCTTTCTGGTCTCATACTGTTATCATAGATCCTAAACCACAAATATTGCAATCCTTTAACATAGATATGCATTGTGACTATTGTACCTGTACCTGTGATAAAAGTTAATTGGAAAACTAAGCAGGAAAAGGTGGTGTCTTTGATCAGAAGAGCTGGCGCAACTGGAAAAGCCAGACAAGGTTTTAAACACACGTTTTTCAAACCAGCTGAAGTAGGTTTTTGCTAGCAACATTAGTTGGCTTAAGAAAACTTTTTTCTCATTAGAATGTGACTTTCTCTTACATACTTAGAAAATCATGACTTCAAATTGTTATGCAGTCCTTATGTTTTGTCTTTTAATTGATTTTGAACATACCGCTTTTTAATTAAATAGACTTTCTTTTCCCTTTTGTGTTAGAGAAAAATGTAGAAGTATAAGTCCTTCTTACTCTTTCCATGCCGTTTAGCACGTTAAACTTAGACCACATTTGCAGTTATCATGCCCTCTATATTAAATTATCTTAATTTTTTATGTGTATTTCTATGTGTACAATATTAATCTTCTAAAAAATTTTGTTCATTTGTTCTCAACTCTATTGCTCCTCTATTTTTTTTTGTATCAGACGGTGTACTACAAGCTGAATATATTTCTTATTTCTTCTCAAGTTGAGGGTTTGCTATGCAATGTATTGTAAGTTCTAGTATGTAAATTAGTATGATATAAATTGATGTCAATTTAGTCTAAACTGTATTTGTGGTCAATATGTCTGAAAAGTTCATGTAAGAGAAATATATTTATTGCCACTTTATAATATCCTTATCTTATAGTTGTGCAAAAATGGGGATTTATTACATTAAGCTTGGAGAAAGAATAAGTTTAACATTTTCATAACTTTGGGTTTTGATGATTTTTTTTTTTTAGTTCTGATATGATAACATCAATGAAGTAAGAAACCTTAGAAATAAATAAAATAAATAAAAAGAACTAACTTATGTTATGTTATGGACATAAAGTCCATATGGACATAAAGTATGGACACAAATCTGTACTTATATAAATATATAAACTTTGGGAAATGGTTGAACAAATAAGCATAAGCAGTGAAATAGATTTAATTCTCTCTGCCTTGTAAGGATGTTTTAAATTGGATAACCTCTTAAGGCACCTTCCAGACCTGTAATATTACAGAATGAAATGCATCACTAAAATGCTTAGACCTTCCTACACATGAATTAATCTAAGTAGTTTATGAATATTTACAATTTTCTAGTCTTTCCCTTTCAGATTACAAATAAATTGAGTACATAGCAGTGGTCTTACTATAGCACCTCTCATTCAGATCAAGCATGTTCAACAGAAGTTGAACGGAGACTCTTCTTATTCTTTCTCTTCCTTATTTTATCTTTTCTAATTGCCCTTTACTCTGTGATTTCATTCTTCTCTTCTTTGAAGAAACTTATCTAAGAATTTTTACAAATGGAAAATAATACTGCATGTGCTAATATGGCAATTTCTACAGTAATTTTTATATCAGCATT
>VYZS01048365.1:12209-34769 GCA_013400695.1 Neodrepanis coruscans
CAGCATTATTTGTATTGTATTTTCTTCACTTTATACGATGTTACTTTGGAAGGAGTTTTAACTACAATGAAAGGGCTTCTTTTAATATATAATAATCATAGCCATAGAAAAATTAATGACATTGTATTGGCTGTATATTGATTTAACAATATAACTATAAAATGTACAGTGATATAACTGTTCTTATAGAAATAATCAAATACTTCAACATAGACAGAACCTTTCTCTGTTATGCAATTGTTTGGATCAGCTAGCTTTAGAAAGCTAGTCATACCTGCAAGCCAGTATATGCTGTATGTGTTTTCATTAATTTTAAATAAATGAATATTTCAGTAGACATTTGTGGGTGTATTCCCATGTTACTTAAAAAAACCCAAACAAAAGTGTCCAAGTACTTGGATTTCTTATGATAATCAATGAGACCCTTACAGGAGATTAAAATTAAGGTTTGAAACATCAGGCTTTGGCTAGGTGTAAATCCAGATAGTGTACATTTATGTGCTTTCAAAGTACATTTCTAATTTTAATGCTCCCCTAGATCAGTTTCACAATGAGCTGTGCTGTCTATTTTTCTTTCTTAATCACTGAGTAACTGGGGAGGAGCTGTTTTCCATCAATTGTACATGTGCCTAAATCCTATGAAGGAAGAAAACTTCTAAGTTGGTTGTAAACTACACAGCTAAAAATCCAGCTGTGTGGGGTGTGTATTCATGTCCTCCAGTCCATGGCTCTTAAACCTTTGTGAAGTGATGGATCATTTTTTTGGTTTGTTGTTTTTTAAATCCACAGGCAAGCTTATGAAGGTATTATGCTGTCTTCACTTACAACCAAATTAAACTAGTTTACATGTTATTTTAATACTTTACTTCTTGTCCCATTTTCTTGTGTGCTTGCCTAGGAATCCATGCATATTCTGTTCAGATTATTTTTTTTCCTTTTTCTGCATCCCACCCCCCCTCCCCCCCCAATTATGTTTTAATTTGTGATGTGAGAGTCTGAGAGCCGCTAACCTTCAAGCACTCTTGTCATCTACTGAGAAGAGAGGCTGAGGAAGGCTCTGTGTGTCCACTCTTGAGGCACTGAGGAGATAATGGGTTGGGAGCCGTCATAGAGGTTTCATGGACACCTTTGTCTTTCTGTAGTAAACTGACATATTCGTGAGCAGGCCAAAAAAAAAAGATGTGTAAAGGGGCAAAAAAAAATAGCCTGTTTTGAAGTACCAATATTTATGTAAAGATTTCCTCCCTTTGCTGCCTTTTCTTTAGGTCAGAAGAGCACCGTATATAGGGTTGATCTTGTTTACTGATTACTCTTAATATTTGAACATTGCTGAGTTAGTAGCTGTCAGAATATATGCCTTGCTAAGCATGTAATTAATGATATCTGAATCATAGTAGAGGTAGATGACATCTGATAACTTATAGATCAAATGGGCACATAAAATTTTCAGGCAGAGGCAACTTCTGCCAGTGAGTAAAAGATTGCAGAGATGAGTCTTGCATTTTTAGCTACTTTTTTATTGACATAATTGAGAACTTGCCTATAACATATATCTAAGTACTTTCTTTTATGGCTACAAGAGAGTCACTTTTAGTTGGGAATACAAAATAAAGGCCTTACATTAGTCTGATGTGGGTGCGATATCACTAAGCAATTAATGGCAACAAGGAAGAGCTCAGAGAGTCTCACTTTGAACTGGAAACACTCTAGAAAGTAAGTCCTTATTCTCATAGCAAACAACTGCTTTTGCAAAACATCTACAGAGCAAGCTGACATTAAGGACTGTTCCAGAACTAATACCTGTCTTCTTTTTACAGTCTCTGTAACACACAGCAGTGTACATCCAGAAATGAAATGCAGGGAGGCAAAATTTGAAAGGTAGTGTCAAACCCTACAAGCAGCCTAAATGTGTGGAATTAATCAACTATTTGTTTCCTCACTAGGTTCCCTATTTTCTGTAGCTGATCTTCTTCAGGTGTTTTAAGAGGCATAGGGTACTTCACCTCTTGTTTTACTGTCCTGCCTGTCAGGCAGGGAAGGGTCATGATGCAGACTAATCCCTTGTTTCCTACAAGTCCAGGATTTGCAGGAGGGTGCTATGTGACAGTGCCCCTGGACAGCTGGAGTTCGCAGCAGAGGGCTTGACTGGGTAGATGCTGTCACACTTAAATGTGAGATTAAAAGAAACTATAAGAATTATCTGTTCTTACCTCGTGAGTGAAAAAGATAAAGAAGAGTGAACCACCTATGACCATTCTCCTTCATACTCACAGAAATGGATAGTCTTGCCATTTTAAAAGGTAGACACTTGTCTTAAGAACCTCTCAACAACTTCTAGCATTGGAGACAAATTAGGTAAAAATGTTAAGAATTAATAGTACGATGCTCCACTGTTTCTTAAGTTTAATGACGGGACCACAAATGATGATCTGAATTGCAGATAGTAATGGTTCCTTCCTCTCTGATTTCGCTTTGATAGTTCCTTTGATGTAGAAGGACTGTGGCTTAATTTGCATAACATTACTCCTACTCTTATCAGTCTGTTGATGAGGTATCTTTATTACATTTTTTGCTATTTTGGGATTATTTACATACTTTCTGATTTTATAGTGAGATCCTGCTTTACTATACAGGGAGCTTACTGATGAACATCTGGTACCTTATGAGTTCTGATACTTTTAGCATGATATTTAAGATTTTGCTCCTGTTACAAATTATTCCACTCCATCAGAAATTACTACCATTTTTAGTTGCAGAGATGATAAAATGAGTAGCAAGATGAAAATTATGAACAAGTTCAATAGATGAGTTTGCCTTCAATTAATATGAATATATGAGATTTTTCAAAATAAAGCATGAAAATAAATGTTTCTGTTTTTACAAGTATTCTTCTAAGTTATAACATTGACTTTTATTCTAAATCCAACTTTCTTCCTCTCTTTTATATAAAAGAATGTCTTCTAAAGAAAAAAAAATCTTTTATTGCTGGACAGAGCAGAAGGGTAAAGATGTGTTTTCATGGATTCCTTGAATATAAAGAGTGACCAATTTTTTTCAAGAAAATAGATTAAGAAACTCAGTTAACCGTGAAATGCATGTAGTTGCTATTCTTACTTTTATGGATTTATACGGTTATTATACAGTATGACATCACTCATTTCTCAGTTTCTGATACTTTTTTCTCTTATCCTCTAGTATTTTCTTCAACTTTGGCCTCAGGCAGCACAGTGAGAAAGGTAAAAAAATTAGAAAATAGAAAAAAAAATCCAGATTTGCAAACATAAGAAATACTTCCTCAAAAAAAACACTTTTTTTTTTTTTAATTATTGTGGTCAGTTCAGGAGAAGTCTACTTCACTGCCCAAAAGAAAAAGCAATCCTAGGGGCTGTTCTAATCTGGTTTGCAGAGGTCTCCAAGCATATCTCTGGGATGAGAGAGAGGGAAGATGCTAGTGTATCCATGACAAAGGTCTGATTCTGGTTACATTTTGGAGCATCCCTCTGCAATTCAACTAGCAATGAGAGCATCACTTCTTGAATATGCAGCCTATTAAAAATACTTACCATGAGAAAGAGCTTATTTGTCTACAGATATAAACACGCATGAAAAGATTCTGGAGAACAAAGAACTGCAAGCTTGCCTTTTTTGGGGGTTGGAGGAGAGTAGCAAAGACAATGTTGTAGAATCTTTTCTAGATTGCAAAGAACTTCTATTTTACCAGAAAGATTTTTTAACTACTTCGCAGCTAGCCAACTTGCCTATCCTTTAAATCAGAGTATCTTGAGGCCTGTGACAGCCTGAGCATATCCTTTACTAATAAGGTTCTTCTTTATGGCAATAATGCACTGAATTCACTGTGAAATTTTAAAAAATCTCTTTGTTTTCTGTTAGTTTTCTTTTAATTCCATTATAAAGAGCAGTCCTTTAAAGTAGAATTTACTGAATAATACAAGGTGTTCTAGAAATTAACATGAAGGCTTAAATCAAACACCAAAGAATTACACCACTGGCTTGTTCTTAATATGTCTGCTTTGTAATCTGTAGAACAAGTCCATGTACAAGAGAAAAGCAATTCACATGAATAGTCTAAATGGCACAATCATTTAGCCTGTGTGATTCATTTTGCTTGGAAATAAATTCTCAATTTTTTCTCCCAATGTAACTGTTAATTTATAATTTGAGTGATAATATATAGCTAAGCATTAATGTTTAAAATAATTTTTACGTATCTCCAATGTCTATATTAGACAGTAGGTTAACTACAAATAAGGCACTACAATTAAAAATTTAATACATTAATTTAAAATTTAAATTAATACAAATTTAAAATGCATCCCTTTTTAGATTTTGCTTTTCCTTCTTTTAAAAGAACGCTAAGAATTTTGAAGGGTACAGGGAGAGGATCACTTTTTATTTGATGAATTGAGTTTGTAATAAAATGACTCCAAAGACCAAATAAAAAATATCTGAGATGGCAGAAGGCAGGATATTAATGCACTGATATAATCTGTAAAATAATACAGTATGTTCCTGAACTTAGAGGTTTTCAGAAACTTTGAGAACTAAAATAACTAAATTTTTTGGATATCAAAAAGTTACAAAGTACATTTTAAGTTTAAAAAGTGTACCTAATAAGAGATGATATATGCATATACATACTTGTGGCTGCATTGCCCTGATGAAGCTGTAGAGTGCATCCGTAAGGATTAACTCTCTTCCTGGCAAAACTTCCTCTACAAGGAATAAACGGGTCTGCAGTAATCCCATAGCAGCCTCCACACCTCACAATGCAGGAGGCAACAATACAAAAGATGTGTAAACATCTCAGCTGTGCACAGATATGAGAACAGCCCTTGAGGCAGTGGGTAACTTGTGTTTGTGGCTACATCAATATACCAAATAAGAAGGCATAAAGTTCCTCTGTGTCACCTTTGCCCTCTTCTTATACCTTCAGGCTAAGCACAAGTCCAAATTTGTTGCTGTGACATGTTTGCATTGTGGCTGAGTTCTTTAATACTAAGCACATTCCAAAAACACCCCTCTTTTCACCGTTTTCAGGGGTTAATTCAATAAACAAAGCACAATAAAAGCTACCGAAAAGTCTGGAGCAGGAAGGAAGCTGACTTACCGCTCCTTGGTTTCCCATGCTGCCAGTGTAATAAATTGCCATTTTCAAAAAGGTGGCTGCAGCTGGATCAGAATTTAACTTTTTATTATTATATTTTTAATCATTATTATTTCAAAGTGTAATTATGAATTAGTGTCTCAGTTCTAAAAGCATGAGCTCTTGTTGTGAGAGGAGGAGGGGTCAGAAGAGTTTCCTTGCTGATCCACTCATGGTAGGAAGATACCCCTTTGAAAGTATCATCCATTTTGGATGATCACTGGAAGTGGAGAAAAACATCCACTCTAGGAAAACAGATAACAATATTGCCTTTAATATATGTGAGGACAGGAATCTGACTTTTTAATTTACAAGAAAATCTAGTGGATATTTTTAAAACTGCCAACAACACCTTATACCAATTTTTTTGTGTGTTTCTCAGCTGCCTTGCACTACCTGGCACTTAAGTTTGTATATAGGAAGAACTTTTATCACTTCCCTCATGTATCCTTGTAATGGTTTGGGTTAAAACCACAGAGGAAGACAAAGAAAAAATAACTCTCTCTCCTATGCCTACATCCTGGCTGGGAGGAGTAGCCAGGTTACCAAGGTTTTTTTTTCCCATCAGCCCGGGAGACCCAGAAGGAATGCTGGGAAGCGGGGCTGGACTANAACATTCATATGGCTATGCTTTCCCCGCTTTTTTTTTTTTCTGTATGCAATTTTTGCTTTGTACTGTTCACTTGGTTTGCTAAACAGCAAAGTGTTTTTAAAAATGTATATATTATATTGAGATATGTTTTTTCCATAAATTTATTTCACTGGTGACTCCATATACTGTGTTAAATCTTTGATCATTGTCTAAATTTTAATTGAAAAGTAGTTCGAGGCAATAGTAGAAGTACCACTTAATTGAATGTTTTTAGATGTCAGATTTTATGTAGATTTTTCTGGGTGTGGGTATGAATTAAATGCATGACAATGAAGAAAATGGCACGGATTGTGTTTCAGCCTTTCAGAACACTGAATAAATACAAGTTGTATGGTGTTTCTCTTCAGACTTGTGCTAACACACGGACGTGACCTGAGGATGCAAATTCTGTAAGGGGATAATTTTTAAAAGCAGTATTTTAACTTCTACTCATGCAATTACCTGATTGTTCATAGGGCATTTTAAATTATGTTTTAAAAGACACAAGCTAAATTCATGTTCTTTGTACTGAAAGGACTTGTTTCTTTATGCAGCAGATTTTTATACCATATGGAAGAGCAGTGTCTGCACGCTATTTGGAAGTTAGGCCTTTGCTTTACCAAATATTATGTGCCTCTGGGACAGGAAGAAAGCTGTGCAACAGGTTTCTGCACCCTTGCTGATGTGTTCAGACGAATTAACTTGTCATGGCAAGTTTTGCTTGGTCTTCTCAGGGGGAGTGAGAGGGGTGTGGAGTGCCATAAGGCTGCTTCACTATTTCTCAGTGGTTGCCTGTGATTTATAGCTATTTAAATGTGTTTTTCTTTAACACACGTGATGCTCCATCTCCAATCTCTGCACTTGAATAGACCCCATGTAATGTGGTCTCCTTGCAGTAGGAACAGCCAAAACAGAAAGCTGTTTAAATCTCCTTGGCAAAGGCTCTCATCGATCTCACCCACACTGGATGCACGTACGTGGTCTCCTGGCTGTCATACCCATCTGGTAAGAAGGCATGGTGCCAGTCCTCAGCCTTGTGAGATAGATTCACTGCAACACAGATACAAAGCAAGCATTCAGTTTAGGCTTTCTGTGCACTGTGAAAAAAGGTCTTTTATATGGGAAATAAGACCTTTGGGCTATTAGCAGCAGTATATGTTTATTTAGGGTACACGTGTTATGTAGATACATGTCATGGGATATGTGGATACAAAAGACACGAGTCAAAATATTTGCACTCGGAAGCATAAAAATAGAATCCAATATATATACATCTGTGTAGAGATACATACCTCTGTTGTGGGGTGAAAACGAAAGTAAAACCAGTCTTTTTTCCTACCACACGGGAGCCCGTGCGCGAGGCTGGCGGTGGCGGCTGGGCAGCCCCCCCGGAGGAGCGGGGGCTGCGCTGGGGCGGGCTGTGCGGCCGCCCCCCCCCGCCTCTGCCGGAGACGAAGGAGGCGGCAGCGGTGCTCAGCGCATGTGTCCCTCGGAGCGGCATCAGCCATGGGTCAGTGGGGCGAGCGAGGTGAGCGCAGCGGCACGCGCCGCCAGAAACCGCCGCTGGAAGCGCAGCCCCAGCCCCAGGCCGGGATCGGCCATGGTCCCGCTCCGAGCCCTGGGCACGGCCCGCACAGCCCTGGTACCAAGCCCCNGTTGTTTTTTTTTTCCCTTGTGTTTTTTTTTTTCTTTTCCCCAGGGGCAGGTGGTCTGGTGATTGTCTGCAGCTATTGCCCGGGTTCAATGACCACATCTCTTCCATCAGCACTGAAATCCCTTCCCGGGGGCCTAGAGGGAGGGGGAGGGGCCTCGCAGTTTCTAATTGTCTTGAGTGTTTTTCTTCAGAAAAGCCAAGCGGAGGCTCACTCTGCTGGGGGGTCCTCAGATCGGTCGCGCGCCTTCTCTAATTATCCTGGCGTCTCTTTGGGAGCCCCAGAAAGAGACCAGCACTACTCCGGAGCATTCTCACCCCAACATGGTCACTGGGAAAGCTTAATTTGTCTGTTTTTTGCACTTTATTGTCGGTTTTTTCTGTGTGTATGAAATAAACTGTGATATTTGTGTATTTTCTTCCTTTTGGGGTGTGTCTGTGGCTTCTCTCAGACATCTCTTGTCAGAATCGCTAATTTTGTGGTAAAACCACGACAACCTCTGTGTGTGTGTCTCCTGCTTTTCAAAGAGAGGTATAGAAACTGATATACATTTACACTTTATGAAAATCAAATCACTTGCACATATGCACTTGAGAGACATCCAGCGTGGTGTCTTTTAGCAAGAGATTCTGCTTTAGCCTTATGCTTTCATTGGTTATTTGATACCACTCTGGATAAGACATTGCCATCTGGAAGCGAGAGTTTGAAGAAACAGGGGCAGTCTCCTGAGAGCAGTCAGGCAATGTACCAGTGCCCATGGAGCACATACCATTTATTTGCTGTGGAATTTCTTCTGGAGCATTGCTTCACGAGTGCACAGGCAGATTGATGTTATCTTTTTCAAGTAATGGACTGTGGGGCTCCAGCAAACTTTCTCTTCAGAGTTTTGTACACAGCTTCTCTCTGTGCACTCTCAGTGTGAGGTCTTCTGACTTCTTGCTCTGCGTGAGGGTGGGTTAGTGTTTACTGGAAATGTGGGCTCTGTGATGGCAGTGTGCTGGCAGCAGAGCAGCGGGAGGTCTTGGTTACATCCATGAAGCAAACAAAGGTCCCTTTGTGGGAGTGCAGCAGCTTCAGAATACACAGTTTGTCATCAATTGACAATTATCTGGGTGTCATAACTGAAGATCTGCCACAACACCTACAAGCCCCAAACACAGTGTGTCTCTGTCATGTGGTTAATTTTTTTATTCCCTTTGTAACAATCTGACTAAGTAAGATGGTCCATACACCAGCACGTATCATGATTGTATAAAGTTCCCCAAGTACTATTAAATGTTGGAAAATGTAAAAGAGCAACAAAGTAAATGAAAACCCATCCCATACATCTTTCTGTGTGTTCATGGTTAGACCTCATAGAATTGTGTGTATTCCTTATTGTTATAAAAAATCCTTTTTGAAACAGATAGAGCTCCATTTATAGCTTCAGAGTTCATTAGAGACTGCTTCTGAATAGAGGAGAACATCAGCTGGTCACTGGTACTACTTTCAAACTTTTCTCTTTTCCAACATTGATTTAAAAAAGAGGTTTATTCATTGATTCAGTTAAATTCATCAGGGATAGGCACTGAAAGCTCCAATTCACTTTAATTTGTCTGTTTGCTTATAGTCTGTATTGGAATGCAGTACCAAACAGACAGAAGTTTTTTTATTCATGAACATACTCCTTGAACTAAGTACGTTTGAATATACACATTTAGTTCTGTGATCATGAACTGCTTCTGTAAAAGACAGGCATGGTTCTTAATTATAAAAGCACTGCAGAATGAAATTCTTTTGGGGCTAGTGTGGCAGAAAGTGGGTTTTTCCAAGGCTCAAGCTGCCGCAGCCACCACACAAAATTTCTTAACTCCATCTTGAATCTAAGCAATGGATTTTTCATGTGATGGTTACAGGTCTGGGGCAAAATTGTTCATCCTAAGATGAGTTGATGCTTGCACATCCTTATCCTGGTCCCCCTGGGTTAGGAAACAGAAAAGCCCTTAACAGGTGGGTTCTTCTTGCCCCAGAAAGCAAATTGCAAATTGGCCCAGCTCTATATTTATTGGCATAAATCTATGCATGAGCCATTAGAATTACATGTCTTCCTCCTTTTTTATTTTTATCCTACATAAGTGATCTACAAAGCAATGACATCTCAACAAAGGAAGTTGTGTGCCATTTTTTGAAAGCATCTGTTGTTTGATAGATCTAAAATATGATGTACGTGTCTATCTATCTATCTATCTATCTATCTATCTATCTATCTATCTATCTATCTATCTATCTATTTATCTATCTATCTAATAGTTCTAGTTTCTTATTGTTTCCTTTTTTTTCAAGCAGAGAATATGAGTGACATTTTCTATATAACATATGTGATCATAATGTTTCTTACATAACTCTCTGAGTGATGTGTCATATTAAAACTATTAATTATGACTTGAAGTATAGTTACCAAAGATGATGTCTGTTTAAATAAATGAGCACTGCTGTACTAAATTTTTATTTTATTTTTGTGTTTTCCTTTAGGCAAGGAAGTCTTTCTGAAATAAAAATATGTGTTGAATGTATAGCCCTTTGACCAGCTTTCCTTTTTTTTCTTCAAATTAAATTACATGTTACATATTATGTGATATGTGTCCATCTAATTTAACAGCTTAAAGAAATAAGCAAGCTTTTTTAGTTGTGCTTAACCTTGTTAATATTCCACAGTCTGTGGAATTACTGTCCCACAGGAATTTTTCTCTGGATATTAAAATAAAGGCCTTTTGTATATAAATGAAATACTTGTAGTTATAGAAGGACACAATAATTTCCTAAATATGCAAGTTAAATAACGATTCTATCCTTGCTTAAGATACAAGAAAGGTATTAAAAGGGTTTAGAAGTGCCTTTCTATCTGTGTGTCCCCACACAAAGGGGGCACAAAGGTACTACTATACAAAGTAGCACGAAGTTACTACTAGTAAAAAATCTCCTGTGTTTCTCTGCAGCCCTCCAGAAAAGTGAGCTATGTACTTCTGAAAACCTCTCACTCGTTCCTTTATCAGAAATATCTCCAATATTTTTAAGCCCTTGAATAAATTACAAGGCTTTAATTACTCAAACTGTTTGGGTGAGTTTTGTTTTGTTTGGAGGTTTTTTTTAATTTTATTTTTGACTTAAACTTTTTTTTTTTTTAAGTTTTCCCATACCAACTGAGTACCAGCACTCATCACGATTAAATATGTTTGGTCCCTTATAACTGGGCTGATTGTGAGATTCTGGTTAAACCTGTGTAGTGAGAGTATTTGTTCCAGGAATTTTTTTCCCCTTGGTAATGGCGTCAGTTCCCACTCTATACCCACTGACTTCTCTTCCCCGTTTTGTTCCCTGGGCTGTGCCAGCTATCTGGAGCTGCACACTGCATTGGATGGATGGATGGATGGATGGATGGATGGATGGATGGATGGATGGATGGATNCTGTGTGTCCCCACACAAAGGGGGCACAAAGGTACTACTATACAAAGTAGCACGAAGTTACTACTAGTAAAAAATCTCCTGTGTTTCTCTGCAGCCCTCCAGAAAAGTGAGCTATGTACTTCTGAAAACCTCTCACTCGTTCCTTTATCAGAAATATCTCCAATATTTTTAAGCCCTTGAATAAATTACAAGGCTTTAATTACTCAAACTGTTTGGGTGAGTTTTGTTTTGTTTGGAGGTTTTTTTTAATTTTATTTTTGACTTAAACTTTTTTTTTTTTTTTAAGTTTTCCCATACCAACTGAGTACCAGCACTCATCACGATTAAATATGTTTGGTCCCTTATAACTGGGCTGATTGTGAGATTCTGGTTAAACCTGTGTAGTGAGAGTATTTGTTCCAGGAATTTTTTTCCCCTTGGTAATGGCGTCAGTTCCCACTCTATACCCACTGACTTCTCTTCCCCGTTTTGTTCCCTGGGCTGTGCCAGCTATCTGGAGCTGCACACTGCATTGGATGGATGGATGGATGGATGGATGGATGGATGGATGGATGGATGGATGGATGGATAGATGGATGGACAAATGAATGAATGAAAGAATTACCATATTGATGCTTTACATTGCCATGTCTGCACTGGTTTGGTCCTCATGAGTAAGCAAGGAGAACAGTAGAGGCATAGACTGTGGACACCAGTTATAGAAGACAATGGACATCTCAGTATAGCTATCTTTTTTACCCATTAGTTACAAACTTCCAAGCATTTTTGATCAGTCATAAAAACCCATATCTAATAGCATGAATATTTGTTTATGATATGTGTTCATTATGAGAAGTTCAGGACTTTATTTATTTCCTTATCTCCCAAGTAGCTGGGTAATTCTGTGTTTATGCAAAACGAAGTTCCAAACATATTTTGTGTTTTAGTTTTGTTTGAGTACAACTTCTAGCTCAGTATTGTTCTGGAAGCTTGTATGATACAAAGCAAAACAAAAAAACCCAAACAAACTGATAACTTATACATTAAGTAGTTAAGCACTTGTAGAATTTAAATGCAGTTATATGCACCTCCTTGGTGCCAATTCAGAAGTCACTGTCTCTAAGAAACCCCAAAAGCATAACCTGAAAATACAGTATTTTCTGAGTGTACACTCCCAAGTCCAGGCAGCATCCCGAAGGGACAAGTATCAGCCAGCTCAGCCACACAAAGATTGACATAGCTGCTGTGTTCTTTGCTACAGGCAAGACTGGGTTAAATACATCCATGGAAAGGTAACCTTCTGCTGATATGTGAGGGAAGAACACATAAGTCTAAACTGGCATTAACACAGGTGTAAAAGAGATATTTCTTAGGACAGACGTTTGTGCAAGCAGATGAAATGTATTCCTTCAGAATTAGTTTAGTCACCTTCCCTGCAACTTTGAATTTTAACAAAATAAATGAAGAAGAGGAGTTGCTATACAGTACAACAGGCATAAAAGTTGCTGAAAATCAGCAGAAAAAAAAGGAAAAAGTGGCACAGAAAAATCACAATTTTTAAATTTTTAACCTAACTTTATAATGGGTAAGAAATAAGTCTGATGAAATATTTGTTCCCTTGGACATTGAGACAACTCTTGTGTTTGAAAATGGTGATCTAAATGATGTTATTGACAAAAATGAATTAAAAAAGCCACAGTTAAGTGTAAAAACTGTGATTTATGACTACTAGCAATCTGCAGTTCTGTTAAAAACAGCATTAGCAGATATGGGCAGACAGGTCAAAAAGAGCAAAGTAAGACTATCACAGTCAGGAAGGGAGGTGAGGTTGATGCTACGTACAAACAACACGCCAAGTTAAAATGCAAATTGAGGTGACATCTTCATTTTACAATCTTTAGAGAATCAGTTTAAAGAAAAACTACAGCAAGGACTATTTCAACTTTGAAAAAATGCCACAATGTTATGAAACTGATATATGAGAGATTTTATATGTGTGGCATTCTTATGGTTTGTTGTTATTATTTAAAGTATAAGCTGAGTAACTGCCTTTGCAGCATGGCAGATGAGGATGTGATCCAGCTCTGAAGATCACAAAGTTTCTTTTCTTCAGAAACATCTTGTTCTTTGGGTTATCCCACTGGGGCTCAGGGAGATCAGACAGCCTCTGGCTATCTGCAGCAGCCTGAACTCCTCACCTTTCATCTCCCTTGAGTCTTCTATACCCCTGAATAGAGGTAAAAAGTGCATGATTTGGGAGAGCTCATCCAGAGACACTTATGAACTATTACTTTGATAATTATTTTTTGTGTGGTTTTTGCCCTTTGGTAAATTCACTCAGCTACGTACACTATATACTTTTAACATACAATTCTTTTATAAAATGAGGAATTACTGATGGATTTCAGCAGCTTTCAGAACTGGTACAATGAAATGCAAATATTGCAAGGAAAGTTAAAGGGGGAAAAAATGTGGCTTCATATCATCCTGCCAGTTAGTGTCAACAGTCTGTAAATGGTCTGATTCAGCACCAAAGCAGTCAGTGATTTCTCTCCTGTATTGTTCCTTTCAGGCGCTTCTGTTCTGTGTCTTGTCAAGATAGTAAAATGTCATTACTGTATTTCTTTCTTTTTCACAAAAATCAGTTTCTCTTCATCATCTATAGGTTGATGAATCATCAATCTATGGATGAATCATTTCAAGTGTATGGCTCTAAAAAGTCTTCTGAAAAAAAAGGTAACTTTTAGAACCTAGGCCATTCTGTTTTCTAAATTATACTTTGTCCCATAATGTAATTTGCAGTGAGTCACAATGTAATATCCATTGGATGCTTGATTTGTATTCTATATCAGTGTGAACCAAAGTTTCTGCTCCAATATTATTGTTAGGCAAATGTTTCCAAAACAGTCATAAATGCTGATATGAATGGCCAAGCATTTTTTCTCACTGTTTCACAACACCATTTTAAAGTATGAACTAGAAATGCATGTATCACCTGTTCTGTTTTCTCTGTATTTCTCTTCAGGGACCACTTGTGAGAAATTACAGATTCTCTGATAGAAAATTTCAGACAATTCTCCTTTTCCTTAGCTAATATCCTTAGGCTCTTTCTAAAGGAATCAGTCTACTGTCAAGGTATCTGGAATCACAGTGACTACTGAATCAATATTTGTGGCACCTTTTGTACTTTAAAACAAGTATTGAAAGTAGTCCGGACTTTTCTGTCATTGTGAAGGAATTTCTTTCTGTTTATAATTTCCTGCCATGAATGATTTCATGCAAATAATGTTTTTCAAAGAATGTGACTGCTTGCGCAATTTGAGACGATAACTTACTAGATTTTGTTTCCTGTCCCAGCCAAAGAACAATAAGGAAAGCTTGACAGAAACCTAGTAAATTTTGACCTGTTTTATTCTTCTGCTTCTGCAAAACAGAAGTGTTAATGTAATATGATAGGATATAACTTATGTGAATTCAGTCAAAATAACTTTATAGTGACTGGCTTGCTTTCCTTATCTTGGACGTTACATATTCCCAGAATACTTCAAATCACTGAACGGGCCTTTATGTAGTGATGGGATTTCTAGAACAGCGCTTCTGGTCAGATTGACACATAGACCCATATGATAGATGTAAGGCTTCAAAACAATTCTGGTTTACACTGTATTTCTGTCAGGCACAAACAATGGAATCAGATTTTTAATTGTATGATTAATATCAGCATTGTCAGATCTATAAATGTACTATATATTGTTGTTTTCATATAAAAGTATGTATAAACCCTAAGTGTTTCTGTATTCAAAGCCTCTGTCCCTATCACTTTGAAATATTGCTGTTCAGCAAGTAGTTTTACAGGACTCCTGGAAAATCAAAGAGAATTATGAAAAGGAATTGCTCACAGATTTCAGTTCTGCATGAGGGTTTCATGTGAGTCGTTTGTCAATTCTGCAGCCTTCAACACTTCATTAATATTCAAGAATATTTATACAACAAATTGTGTCCTCTAAACACTTTATACAAAATGTTAATAAAATAAAACATCTACAACCTTTATCCCCTGGTACTATCCTATAAACATACTGTTATATTTAGTGGAGTGTTTTATTCGGATGATAGTAATTTCCTAAAGGTATACTGGCATTATTAATATGCATTTGTATTCCAGACAAATAAAGAAGATCATAGCTGGTTAATAATAAGGAATTAATATTAAATTCATCAAGACTCAATTTTTATTTTCAAAGCTGTATTAGTCTAGGGAATAACAAATTATTCAAGTAGAAAAACAGAAGTGATGTTAATAGCAGCAACTATAAGACAAACTGAAGGAACAAATTAACAGATAAAATAGCAAAAAGAATCACCAATTATTATTCATGTAAGCTTTGTTTTGTTATGGTTATGTACTTTGTATCAGCAATCCCAAATACTAAAAACTGGGGAACTGAACACACTAACAGTATAGTTTCATACTTCGATTTTTGAAAAAAATTAACTCTAGAAATACAAAGAATATAGAGTTTGATACACAATTTTAGCTTTTGAGGTAGCATTTTTTATGTTCTCAACAGAGAAAAAAGGTCCTATGAGTGTGGGAACTGCATATCAGCAAGTGTTTGATTTCCAATGCATTTACAGTTTGGTGTAAGGAACATCTGAGATGTATTCTTCACAATCGGAAGCATGAGAGACATGAGGAAGGAAATCTTGTCTCCTTCATTTTTGTGTCTGATTTGCAGCCTTTTATTCCCTTCCCAAATGACTTCCTCCTGTTTCCCACAAAATATTTTCTATAAATTTCCTTTCCTACTAGACAGGTGGCAGAAGATCTGCTGTCATTAGCCCATCAGCTTTCCTTTCTGCTGGACCTCTTAGTCTCCTCTCCCCAGGTCATTGCACTGCTCTCTCTACATACTAACTAAAAGGAGAAGCTGTGAGGGAAAGGAGGGGAATTTTCCATTCTTTGCATAGTCCTGAAGGAGGCAGAAAGATGTGGGACTGCATAGTCAGTCAGTAGGAGTTTGAGCCCTGGAAGCTTGTACCCCAGGGGAGAAGACAGCAGGAAGCTTGAGTCATTTGTAAACAGAGAAAGCCACCATAGCAGGAGAAACAGCTGCCTTTGGCTGGCTTTCCAGAGGATACAGGAGAAACAGAGCAGGTGTCAACCAGGAGTTTGTCCAAATCCTAAATAAGTTTATTGAGGGGTCTGAAAGTTCAGAATTATGAGACCCTCCCAGTGAACTTGGCCTAATTGCAGCCTGGATTTGTATCAGTTACCATCACTGGTGGGTGCCGTGATCTAAACAAAGGTAGGCATGATGTGCATGTCCCCATACTGGGAACTAACAGCTGCCTGCATTCATATTAGGTTTTTTTCCCTAGAGAATCATCCAATCCTTCTATTTAGAAAGACAATAATATGTTATACTCGTTATAGGTGGAAAACTCACTGGTAAGCATGATACAGTGCTTGAATTACTGAATATAAACTAAGTCTGCAAACAGTGCTTTTGAAGAATTTATACATTAAAACTCTTCATTTTCTAAACCCACAAGTTTCCACAATATTTATTTCTGAGATCGTCCATATTTCCCAAAGAAATTGCCACTTTACATAATTTGCTGTGGGGGTTTGAGTCTTTCCCTTTGTGTTGATTTCTTTTACACCAAGGGAGTTCAATGGCCCACATCTAAATGATCTGAGTGGAGTAAAGCTTTCAGAGGTCTCCCTTCTGCTTACTGCCCTGTCTGTGTTATTGTATTGGGTTTGTGGGGCAAGGTTTTGGTGGGGAGGGGCGGGGCTGCAGGGGTAGCTTCTATGAGAAGCTGTTAGAAACTTTCCCCATGTTTGACGGAGCCAATGCCAGCTGGCTCTAGGACAGACCTGCTCCTGGCCAAGGCTGAGCCCATCAGTGATGGTGGAAGCACCTCTGGGATAACATACCTAAGCAAGTGGAAAAGTTGCTGTACAAGAGTAACTGGAGAAAGAAGTGAGAGTATGTGAGAGAAACCCTGGAGATGCCCATATGAAAAAGGGGAGGAGGTGCTCCAGGCACTGGAGCAGCGATTCCCCTGTAGCCCATGCTGAAGACCATGGTGAAGCAACTGTGCCCCTGCAACTCATGGAGGTCCACAGGGGTGCAGTGACTCGCCTGAAGATCCTGGGAGACCCTACACCAGAGTAAATGGACTCCCTAGGGAGGTGGCAGGACTTGTGATGCCACAGGGGACCCACACCAGAGAAGCCTGTTTCTTGATGGACTGTATCCAGTGGAAGGGACCCATGCTGGAGGAGTTCATGAAGAACTGCAGCCCAGGGGAAGGATTCACACTGGAGAAGTGCATGGGGGGCTGTCTCCAGTGAGAGAGACCCCATGCTGAAACAGGGGAAGACTTTGATGTGTCCTTACTCTGAGGACGAAGGAGTGGCAGAGATAACATGAAATGAACATGTGATGAACTGACCATAGTCTCCATTCTCCAACCCCCAGTGTCGTTGGTGAGAAGAGGCAGAGAAATCAGTAGTAAAGTTAAGCCTGGGAAGAAGGTAGGGGTGAGGAGAAGGTGTTTTTAACTTAATTTCTCATTATTGTATTGATAACAAGTTAAAATAATTCTCTCAAGTCAAGTCTGTTTTGCCTACAGTGGTAGCTGATGAGTGATCTCTTCCTGTCCTATCTTCAGCCACAAGTCTTTTGCTATGATTTTTTCTCCCCTATCCAGCTGAAGAGAGATATGATAGAGTGGCTTTGATAGGCACTTGATGTCCAGCCAATGTCAAGCCATCCCAGTTGTCTGCATTACATGGTCAGGGCAGCCCTGTGGCAGGTGCTTTCCGATGGCAGCTCCAACCTCCTGTGAGACTAAGGAAGATATAGCTTTTGGATCAGGAGATGCAGAGGAGCATTTCTCAGCACAGAGGGATTTTGTGTCATTATGGTCAGAAAAGAGGTGCATAGTACAAACTGGTTTGCATTGCACGCAGAAAACCTTGCAGCAACTGGTGAAGATTAGACTCTATTAATTTTGCAATGTGTTCATCCAAAATATGTTAATTCAAACTGTAGTTCCCAGTCTGCTGAGACAAGAATTGAATTTCAATTCCATAGCTAGAGAAGATGAAGATGGGAACTGTAGAAAAAGTTTATGAACAGCACAAACTAAAAACCACTTTTCAAATTAAAGTTTCACCAATTGCAGTAAATTGTGCCGGTTTCCTCAATATTACACAACCTCTCTGGGACAGGAATCTTCAGCAACAAATTCTCAGTGATCTGTACCCCATTGTGCAAGACACAAAGCTGATTCCCCTCTAGTTTTTTGTAGATCTTTAATGTTTTTGGTGACCAAGAGAGTCACGGTTGCTCCTCTCCCAAAAGCTCTTGAGAGTTGTCTGGGGGAGGTGAGCTGCATAGCTTCCGCGGCCGTCAAAGGCAGGGCAGCATTCCTCTGCTCCCAGCCCTCACCCATTTGTCTGCCATCAGCTGGGGGATACTAAAATAAATCGGGAGTGGGCTGATGCAGAAACAGCATTACAGAAGGTATGTCCTTCACAAGAAATGTGTAAACAAATATTTGGAAGCTCTAAAAATATGAACAAAGATGCCTCTGTGGCACAACAATGAACCTTAAAAGGTTCACAGCACATGTTCTACACACAGTTGCTAAATAGCAACATTAAATTGCTAGATAAAATTAGTTTTAAACAGTCAAAGCTATAGAATCTTCAACCTCAAAGTAGCATCTTTAATATTAAATTTTCTGTTTAACATCTTAATCAGTTTTGGTGTCGCCTCATCTGTGTAATGTATTAGATATATTAAAAATAAACATTACTACAAAGTATCCAATAAGAAATGCTCACAGTCCTGCATAATTTGTCTGTCCTTTACTATTGAAAAAAAAGCAGGCTTACATCTGTAATATTGTCCAAAAAAAGTTGAAAGTGCTGCTGGAGATGACTGTATCTGCCCTGAGTTGTGCCTAGTGCTAAACACTTGAAAACTTCCTGCCTCAAAACCAGTATTCCTGCTCTCTCACCACACTTTGTCAGTAAAAGCCAGTAAGAAGCACTATGTCAGGGTAGTGCTACAACATCTATATTTGTCTGGTTTCTAATATCACCATTTTGACCAATTCAAGCACTCTAAGTTGTATCCTGTTGCTCTTGCTCTGTCTAAGACCTTCTGATTCTATGACTCTTTTCCATTGTGCTGAATTTCTCCCCAGTGATGTGTAATGAATAGACTCTGCTCCCTTACAGCCATATTCCCTTGCCCTGGGTCAGAGATATGCATGAGAGGAATGAAGTCGTTCCCAGCCGTTACTAGTCTCTGTGGCACACAGCTCTTCATATTTCTCTAGCCCAAACTTTTATTTTACACTAGTGCTCTCTGCCTCTGCTATCCAAGCTAGTCCTTTATCTGTGCAAGTAGTTTACCCTTTCAATATTTAATGATCTACTTCGTCAACAGGTCGTTGACAAGCTTTTTAAAGAGCTTGTGAGGCAAAAGGGCTCTAAAAGGCCAGGCAAATTAGGGGCACAGTCACTCCACTATATTTTTCAAAAGCAGTGTGATTTGTCAAGGACAAGTCCTGCGAATTTTTGTGGATTATCTGCAGTGGAAGTCTAACTTTCTGTGGGTTTCCTGAGTTTCCCTCTAGCTGCTACTTTATGCTCTTTGTTCTGGTGTGACCTTCCTTTGCCAATGAAGACCTGAAATTTAACTGATGAGTTTTGTTTGCATGGTCACTGCCATTTAGATATTTAAATCATTTTCCTATGTTAAAATTTGTTATGTTTCATTTTTGAAAGGTTTACTTTAGCAGCTGGAAAACAATTGCTTGCAGACCCTTATATTATATAACACTAGCCGTTCCAGCTACCAGACTAAACTAAAAGGGCCTCCACCCCTCATGAACAATATTTCCTCTCACCTTTCTCGTAATTGTCGTAATTACAGACTCTAAGATTGCTGAATTTATTATGACTTTAGGATTCCTTAAAGGAGGATTGCTGAATCCTGCAGCCTCAACATAAATCCCCTTTACATAGAAATTACAATTTAAAAATGATCTGTTGAGTATGGAATAAATAAACAGAGCTTTCTAAGGAAAGGCTTTTGCTCTGGTAAGGCAATCCTGATTAATTTGCTAGGCCTAATAACAAATAACGTAATAACAAATAATTAAATATAATTTATTATAGCTGAATACTTGTATCATACTGTGAAAAAAAAAAAGTTTTGGACTGGTGGTCATGGTGATAGAAAGTAAACTCAAATGTAGAAATGCTGCTAGATAGGATTAGATGTATTCGAGTATTTGGGATTATCTCCCCCTCTAGTGGCTGGTTTATGCAAAAACAAGAAAACTGGGATTATAACGATTTACTGTAATTTTTTGTGGGGTTCATAGAATCTTTTAGATCAAATAGAAGTGGCAATAGTGCTGTGCTGGCCTTGAGTAAAAGGATATGAATATAAACCAGAAGAAGATTTTAAATTCTTAATTTTCTTAAAACCTTGATAATGATTTGGATACAGAATCACAAACTGAATTAGGTTGGCAAGAACCTCTGAGATCAAGTCCAACCTTTGAATTCAATATGTCACAGACTAATTTACAAAAGTATGAACTTTTGATTTTGGGTGGTATAATAATGTACTTTTGTCCCATTGTGATCATACAATTTTCTAATTGGTACTACTCAAAATTTATCTTCAGTGCTTTACAATGCCATAGTAGATGTTATGAGTTTTATCCATGCTAGGTGAACAATTATTACTGCTGGTGGTATTGCTTGGGGAAATGCTACCAAATGAGGCAGTACAGACTCATGTGTTACTTTTGTGTTATCATGTTAGAAGACATATCTGATGTCCCGGATCAGTCCTTAAAAACATTTGGATCCTGAAACGTCACTGAGAAGTAAGACCCTGCAATTATAATACATAATTGTACAAAAACATCCTTACTGCTCAGAAGCAGTGAGCAAAAAAAAAAAAAAAAGAATATAGTATACATTTTCAGAAAGGGAATAGAGAGCAAAATGGAAACTGCAACTACAACACTGTATTAATTGTTTGCCCACACCTTGAATATCCTGTGCAGTTACCTCAAAAAAGATATGTGAGAACCAGAAAAGGGAAGAGAATGGCAGCAGGGTCATCAAAGAGCTAGAATGGCTTCCATGAGGAGAATGGTTGAGTTGGCTGGTGAAGAGGTGTTTCTGTAGAGCAAGATATGATAGAAGTCTACAAAAATAAGCGGCATGGAGAAAACGGACAGGGATTGAATGTTTGCTGTCTTTCAAATCCAAGTCTGGGGTTTGGAAGTTCACCAGGTTTTTCAAATCCAAGCATGGGGACCATGAGATGAAGCTAGTGGGAACCAGGTTCAAAAAAAAGAGCTGAAACATATTTTTCAGGCAATAGGCAGAAAACCTTTTTGCTGAACAACACTGTAGATTCAACAACTTTGCATGGGGTTGGTTGGAGGCTGGAGAAGGATTTGGAAGAGACTTGCACTGTGATTCTCTAAGCAGAGAATACCTGGCCTTAGCCTGTCCTTGTCCCCAGGGAGGTGCCCAATGCCAGGACTGGGGCTGCGACAGTGCCCCTTGGCTACCTGGCTCCTGGCTGGAACAGCAAGGTGAGGTTTGGCTGCCAGGCACAGCTGCACCCTCTCAGGGAGCCCCTGCTGTCCTGGCTGACATGACATGGTGGCACCATGACTATAAGCTCTAGAAACTGTCTAAACTGAATATGGTCTGAGCCTGGGATAGTATTATGCAAAAATAAAATTAAAGTTGCCCTCTTCTCTTCTCTCACAAGGTATCTTGTGACCGCTTTTGGAATCAGAATATCAAGCTGTGGAGATATTACCAAAAGCATTCTCCTAAACTTATTTAGACCCGCAAGTAAGAGCATGATCCGTGAATATTCCTCTCATTCCACACACAATTAGTCCAGTAACAGTTGGAATGCTGTCTTTGCTATAGCTTAAATTGAGAACAGAGAACACTGCTATGCTTAAACTTTCATATAGCTAATATCTGTAAAAACGCACACTGATCTTCAGTTATGGAAACTTGTATTAGTGACTATTTCAGTGAAATGGTTCTCTATTTTTATATGCACCAATGCTTTTTAACAATCTGAAATTCAAAAGAAGTTTTTGTACAAATTGCTTTGGACACCAGTTCTATCATATACTTTGTCATTAGTTGAGCTGAGAGAGATGCTGGGGGCAGTAGGTGACTGCCCAGCACATTCACCTGAAGAAGCTGATTAACTCGAGAATTGGATGAAGTGGCTGTTGAAAGGAGCTGATTGAGAGACAGGCAGGCTTGAATAAGTGACTGAGGTGAATAGTGTAAAATAAATAACTGATGTGACTAAAGTCAAAAGAGGCATAAGAAAATTGAGGGACTGAGGTGACAGTAATGACTCCGGTGTGATGCAAACTTAGGCTTTCTGAGATATTCTTGGACATACTTACCTATATAGCCCTCTAAATACCAAATGTAAGTACCAGTTACACTGATGAAGAAAGGTTACCTAATGGCATGACTATGAGTTCTGAAAGTCTGAAAATTTTGTGCCTTTGTCATGATTCAGAATGGATTTAAGAAGGGGAGGCTGTGTTTAACCAGCCTGACAGGTTGGGCACAAACTGAAACACAGGA
>VYZS01048370.1:653-14864 GCA_013400695.1 Neodrepanis coruscans
TAAGCCCAACTTGATATTATTTGAGGCAAAATGACAAGAAATAGAACCAGCCAAGGCACGAAGCTAGACAACCATTTTTTTTAACATACCACTTTCTGCATTGCTTTTGTTTTTAACTGAAACGTGACTTGCCAGTAAATGAACAGCCAAGCATTTATTGTCACCAGATCTCTGAAGTGACAAGTCTTTAATAGGGCTGCCTTCTGCAATAAGCCTTTTTTGTAAGAAGAGATGAAAATTGTCTCTCAAAACATATTAGTAGATTGGATTGATGTATATAACAGCACAATAGAAAAGCAAGTCACAAAGGATGAAATAATTATCTTAATAATGTCCACTACAGTGATGAACTGAAGCAGTTTGTACATTAGTAGGCTATTTATGTAGTCTGTGATTGCATTAGGTTTTGCTGCCTATAGGCAGCTCAGGAGTGTACCAACAGCTCTGTAATCCTCATCACCCGTGGTTTGTTACCAAGACTGCAGCAACCAATATTTCACTTTCTTCCCAATATTTAACACAAGCATAATTATTTGTCTATAGAAACTACCACTGAAAGTATGACAGAAGGAAGCAGGTAATCTCTATATTTTTATATGTATGACAAAATTTTTGTTGTTCTGTTTTTCAACCCTTCTCAGATGGGACATTTCCAGACACAACTATATCCTGTTCCCTTTCCTGCTGTCAAAGAAGAAATTTAAAAAAAAATAAATCCAAAAGTAATTCCTGGTAAATACAGACCACATTTGGACTCATGGCATTACTGAAACATGGGAATGTCATGTTGTTCACTTTTCAAACTGCTCATGACATCCACTGTTAGCCTGGGTGGCCAAGAATATGAAATGAGAATACTGCCAAAACCCCACAGCAAAAGGCATTTCCCAAGTGTATGATTCCTCTAGCATGGATAACTGGCAGCAAAGACAATCAGTGCTTCCCATTCAAAATCAATCTCAGCAAGAGAAGAACAGAAATAGTTGTTTCCTCTTTTGGACGATTTGTAGCACTAGAAGAGCATTGGAGACCTTTCCTGTGAGATAAGGCTGAAAGAATTGGGACTGTTCATCCTGGAGAAGAGAAGCTTTGGGATGACCCAATTGTGACCTTCCAATACCTGAAGGGAGCCTACAAGAAACATGGAGAGAGATTATTTACAAGAGCATGGAGTGACAGGAAAGGGGGAACGGCTTCAAACTGACAGAGAGCAGATTTAGATTGGATATCAGGAAAAACTTCTTTACTGTGAGGGTAATGAGGCACTGGCACAGGTTGCCCAGAGAAGCTGTAAATGCCCTATCCCTGGAAGTGTTCAAGATCAGGTTGGACACGGCTCTGAGCAATCTGGTCTAGTGGAAGGTATCCCTGCCCATGGCATGGGGTTGGAACTAGAGGATCTTTAAGGTCTTTTCCAACCCAAACCATTCTATGATTAACAGAAACATGTACTGAGGTCCCCAGGATGAGGAAAGATATGCAAGAGGAACTGCTGGATGCACAGAAGCTTTTGATGGGGTTTTCTGTTTGTTTTGGGGGAGGATTGATGTTTGTGGGTTGGTTTTGTGGGGCTTTTGTGGTCTTTGTTGTTACTGGGTTTTTTAATGAAGAAAAGCATTTCCATCCAAAACTGGCAACTAGAAACAATCCTGTACATCAATATGGGGCAGAAATGGAGCTGCCAGGAGAGTATAAATAGGTTACAAGACTATTACTTTTCAGTGGTCAATCAAGAGAGCCTGTTGTAACTTCAGGTTTTCCAGCATAATCTCATTCTTCTTCCAAAATGAGCCTCTTTTTACAGGCTACAAATGAACCTCAGTGTGTGAAAGTCTCTTGCATCTAGCAATATAGGGACATTTAGTAATATTTTATATGTATTTATCATGGCATCTTATATTCTCTCGATGCTGCAGAAAAAAACTAATTGATGTGTTTCATTTAAAATAGACCTATTTTCTTTGTCATGGTTTTCTGATTATTTCCACCTTTGTTTTCTTTCAAATGCTATTAAACATGTTTGATTTTAAACAGCCTTTGAGAAATGATTGGTGATAAAAACATTTAGATAATGGTTCATCTATTTTTGTTCACACTGACATAGATATGCCATTCTGGGCTGGGTTCTGGAAGGACAAGAAGCAGTGTTACACAATATCCACCACCCCCCAGTCTTTTTGTTAATCATCCCTAATCAGCTGTTGCTTCACAAATCAAATTTTTTAGTCCTTTTAGGCATGCAGTGTGATGCTAATGTGTGGCAACAGAATGTTGATTATAGACCACTGGGTAGCACTAGCTGCCCCATTAGTGGCATCCAGCTGTCCAGATTCACGCATGAATAAGAAGGATTTAATAAGTTAAGATGAAGAGCAGAGAAATGCCTATGATGCAAATACAGACAATATAGAAATAATTAGTGTGAGACAAAGCATCCTTTTAAAGCAGTAGTTGAGGTAAATGACTGTAACTTTATTAATCACTAGATTAGACATTGGTATTTTCTGCAGTATTTTTAACGCTTCTGTTAACCCGGTTCCTGGCAATGATGAACATAAAAGCAGAGTGCAAGAAACTGGGCATCCCAAGGCCTACAGAGCTAAAAATATCCATGAACAGCTTGAGCACAATTTGAAGGATTAACTGTATTAAAATCATTTAATTAATACAGAGAGTGCTCCTCTTTTGGGATCACTGTGTTTTCATCAGAGTAACTCTGGCTTCAAACCTAAATGCTGATAGCATAAGAAATTTGGTATTTTTAATGTTGTATTTTAAAATCAGAATCTGGAAGCTTGCATATGGAGAGTTTCTGTATTTTTCAAATTTAAAACTTCTCTATGCCTACTATTTTTTACCTTCTGATTACAGAATATAATAACCAAAACCCCCCACTACAAGTTTTCCTCCCAGTTGTGAGTCCATCCCCAAAACATCATGGCAATCCTTTACTTTTATATCCAATTGCTGTAAGTTCTAACAAGCTTCAAATAGAAGTGCTGAACATTGAGATTAGCCCATCATTAAAAGCCAACACGGTACCATTTTTCTTACTTTACACATCTTGGCCTAAATTTCCTTAGGGTACAGGATTTGGCTGTGTGTTCCTTTGGTATAATAAACAGTCGATGGTTCCATAAATACCTGGGTCCAGCTTCTGAGCTGATGCAAAGTGACTTAAATAGAGCTAAGCAGCCTGACACCAGCTGAGGAAACAGCTCTGTAGATCTAATTATACACAAAGCAAAAAAGTCACTAAGAGCTCTATCTCGGTTCAGCCTATTTGACGTAATTAACTGTACAATAAAATGTTCTGTGATCAAATAGCTCAGTTCCTTTGAAGTGCTCACTTTCCATTTCCTTCAATAAGCACATCTAAGAAGAAATTCCTTCATACATCCAAGAACCATTGAAACTATCCACACCAGAGGCTGCCGTTTTCTATTTCGTGCCTAATCCCAAATACTCTGGAATGAAAAGCAAACTCCAGCTGGGTGCTGTGACTGCAGAATAAGAGTCTTTAAATACATAATGTCCATCAGTACAACTAAAGTCATGTCAGCTCTGATCAGGACCAAAACCACGTTCTCCATTTCATTCTACAGGGGCCAGACTAGTGCAAAGGCTGGAAAGCTCTCAGACATCGACAAAATGGTCTGGATTGGAATCAGTGACCTGGAGGTGAAGGACTTGCTAAGTCCTCACCATGGCTTCACTCTGCCTCTCTTCTCTAGTCCTCACTCTGAAAACAAAGATGCATTTATTTGAAGCTCTGTTAACTTTGTGAGGAGGGGGCAGGCAGTAATTACCATACCTCAGTTACATACAGGGTTCTTTCCTTAAACTCCTTGTCAATTCATTACTCCAATTTTTGACAAAGAAGCCTGGATTAAATCCATAAGTAAATGGATTTATGTTGTTTAGTCACTCAGGTTTTAACACACTCCGGAGCTTCACTGCTTTGCCCTGCTCCTACAAGAGCTAATGTGCTATTTCCACAGACAAAATTTATTAAGCCCATTATATCATTATTTTCTAAATCAAAATTCTCTATGTATTTTAGTAATTTGAGTCCTAGAATCAGGGTATACAGAGCCTGAGAAGTGCTAAGTTAAACAACTGCTCCTTGGTTATCTCTGCTTTATGTCTCCCTAGAAGCCTTTAAGCCATTCACAGCAGTGCCTGACAGAATGTGCTAGAATACAATAATATGTCAATTAACTACAGCCAACCAGCTGCTAATACTATTTCTCCAAAATGTCTTCATTATTAATGGAGAGCACTGTGGTGTAGCAACATGCTCGAAGACTAACTGAAAAAGAAATTATGACCCAGTTCTATGAATAATTATATTGCATTTCCTAACATTTTCCTATCACATTAATTAGTACAGTTGTGGTTTTAAGTTCACAGAACCAATCTGACCTCTTTTAGCAAAAGCCCACAGAGGCCACCCAGCCAGAAAAACCTTGTACTTGTCATATATTTTCATTTGATAAAGCTTTATAAAATATACACCATCTATGGCTTCACATTCATAGATGATTTCATTTAAACACTGAATTTTAGTTCCAAACCACTTTCTAGAGCATTTTAGAAGAAAATAATCTGGAAGAAAGTTATCAGCTCTAAATGGCTGTGTATGGAATTACTCACTTGGGTGCTAATTAATCCAGCTGAAAACTGGGACGTGACAGCTCTGGAAACTATTATAAAATACAGAGCCTTTATTGCTTGTACACCATGAGGTCAAACGCAGCACAGGTGACACATGAGGGCACAGCAGCTGGGGCCAAGGCTGCTTGGTGGCCCTGAGTGTCTCGGTCCTGTTCCAAAGTGACACGTGTCACCATCACAAAAACCACCCCAGGCGCTGGCACAAATTGACACCCATGCTGGCAGCCTCAGCAGTGGTGCCACAGGCTGTGGGGGGGTTGTGATTGTTCTGTTCTTCTGCTCCCAGACGTTGTCATTTTGGATAATGTTGACATCTCAACACATCCACAGCCCAACACCCTTCAAGTCCTTCCTCCTTGCATCCTGCCGGGCTGTGTCATTACCTTGGACAGCAAGGAAATTACCAAAATACCTCAGATAGAGTCTGTTTCCAGAGATAGACTCCAATTACATTTAAATCTCATTACTTTTCTAAACAAATGTAAGTTTGAGCAGCAATGCAATGCATAATAAGCAACAATACATCATTAAAACACAGAACCACTGTGTTACAGTTCAGAGATAGCAAATGGTTTGATAACATTTCATGTTCAATTTTGTTTTAAATAACAGCTGTCTGTGCTTCTTGCAGTCCCTGCAGGAGGAAAAAATCAAAGCTAATGCAGAAAAAAAAATTCCTTTTCCCCTCCTCCTTTCCAAAAGGAATTCTTCAACTATTCAGTCAATTCAAATCTAAAAATAACTGGGAAAAAAAAAACACTTGGAAAGAAAAAAAAAGAATGCTTTCCTAATTGCATATTAATTGCTATACCCAATTGTAACTTTCTTTTTGCACTAGCAAGTAACATCCTTTGTGCCATTATAAGGCTCTGGAGAATCCTGCCAACAGAGAATGTGCATGTCAAATAATTGATTCAACCTGCCACTTCCCCACAGGGTCAATAAGGAGCAGCTGGACTTGAAATCCCTACCTAAAAACAACAGCTGCAGCACATGAGATAGACCCAGAGTGGAGGTACAGCCTTTGTTTTCCCCCTCCTGATCCAAAGCGCTCAGCTAAATACCCAGGCAATAGAGCAGAATATAAAGACACAAGTTCACCATTCACACAGGGGGCAGAGCAGGGATAGCTGAAAGGAAAATCTGAAAAAGGAAAGAAGGTACAAAGGAGGGGAGAGCAAGGCGTTCTGGAACCTGCCAGATCCCTGGATTGGCAGTTCATTTTTACTCCATGCGACTGCTCTGGATATGTAGGACAACCCAAATCAACTTTTTCCATCAGCTTGCTTCAGAAAATCCACTAGCTAACAGTGCACTTGCAAGGTCTTTTGCAGCTCTCCCTTTCAACTAGGATATCTGGGAACTAAAAATCCAGATCAAACAGCTTCTCAGCACTTCATTCCTAAAGTTCTGGCAATACCCTGGGTAAGAGACAGTGCCAGCCTGCCTTACTCCTGCTTACCTTCCAGTCCTGACCAGAGGGGAAAAAAACATACGTGCTCTTCATGGCTATCCCACAGCTCAATATCCTCCCCTTTTTGGCCAGACAACATCAGGATTCCTTTCTTCCAGACACACAACATAGAAGGTGACCACAAATCACCAATAAAGAGAGGTTACTGACCATTTTGGTGAAAATCCCAGTTCCCTGAGCAATCTGACACTGAAGCAGTATTTATACTTGGTATTATATGCCTGTAAAGAATTCTTTATTCTCCTAATAGTGTCTGAAAAATTCTACAGTTACTTATTTCCCTCTCAGCTTCTGCATCATACAAAGCTAGATTTATCTTTGTACTACCATGGCTATAAATTGCATGTGATGGGATTGTCCCTCAAAGACATCTCTGTCTCAAGGTGAGCCTTGCAGAATATCTGAAACACCACGCTCACACCACTGTGAGCTCCAGTAAATATGCCACAGTATTTCCTGCAAACACTTGTGCTTTCAACATGGGAGCTAATCCAGGCTTTTCCTCTGCCTCCTGTAACAAACACTAACACTGCCATCCTGGTTGGACTCGGTGATCCTTGTGGGTCCCTTCCAACTCAGGAGGTTCTGTGATTTATGATCAGGGATAGTAATGCCTGCCCTTCCTCATTAGCAACAATGATACAAAAATTTTATCTCTGCTAATATTTTGGAGGACCAGAAGCTCACCCTCCGGATTTACAGTCAGAGCTTTGAATTACAAGTGTCTTTGATCATCTGTGGCACTGCAGTTTCTTATATACACAACTCCACCTTGCTAATAAGGGCCTTCAGTACCAACAGCATTAAAGGCACTTCCCAAATTCCCATGAAGACTCAGACCCCATGCTGAGGAGCATACACACATAAGCAAACTGTAGTTATAATGAGATTTTATTCTCATATGGTATGCCCCATAAAAGTCACACTGGAAAAAGAAATGCCCGGGGTATTCTACAAATCTAAGTGTGCATATTAATAAGATATTGCACTTATGCTATGTAAAGCTGTGGCAACATTCACAGAATCCCACAAAAATCAAGGGCAGCGGCGCCTCAACTATCTGAAGGGAAATACATTTGCTTTGTAAATACTAATGAACTTAATATGATGCCTGTAGGGAGAGATTTTAACAGGGAACACAGTCAGCAGGACTCAAGCGACGCCATTCCAGTTGTCCCTTCTGAAACACTTCCCCTCGGGAGGTTATCAACACACAGATCATGTACTACCAGCATGCAGCCCCAAAGGGAGATGTTTGTTTAAATGTCCACGGGGAAGAGGTTATCATCCAACGGGCATCAGGATTGAATTCCGGGGAGTCAAAGTGCTGTGCGATAAGTTTGTTTGATATTAGGGCAAGGTGTCAGCATTCACTTCAGAACAGCACAGAGCAGTGCAAGTTCAAAGCCTGTTTCCACACATGAAGACATTTGACACACACTTTTGCAAAACAAAGTGAAAGCAAAAAGAATTAATGAAATTAATCAAGCAGGCTGTGTTTTATCTATAAAACAATAGCTATTCATCACCATTCTCTCAACTAGAGGATAAGATTATCAATATGCAAATAGAAGGCTTAGATTTTCTAACCTTTTAGTTCACAAAACCCAAGGAGACTTCAAATCAAAGGTGAAATTTCCAGCAGAAGAGGTTGAAAATCACATTTCACAAATTCACATTCCTTTCCCCCAGCCTGAGCATATGTAGCTGCTCTGAGGTTTAAATACATAGCACCTTCTAAGTGTGTGGAAAAGCTGGATGCAAGAGGCCAGAAAAGAATGCAGCACCTGAAAAATCCCTTTCTCACACAACAGCAAATCCAGGACATTTGGAGATGGGCTCATGAAAGGCCCTGGTTTCTTGCAAGGGGGAGAAATCAGAAAGACAACCTATTCCCCTGGATTTATTGTGCACTGATCACAGGGATGAACATGTGGCAGCTGGTTCTCAGGATTTCATTTCAGCTTGCAGTACTAAAGTGTAGGGCAGTGTCCTACCATGTGGTATCTTAAGTCTAAATGTAAAGATAAGACAAATACACTGGCTCAGAGAAGTTCAGTATTCCTGGTTCAGGGAAGCACCTCAAATTCAGTTCAGGTAACATGAAAACGCTCTCCTGAATCAGGATGAAGACAGAGAGATAAGCAGAGAGACATGGGCAACACCAACATGGTTATTTACAAGGCATAACTATGTAAAAGCTGCACTCTGTGCCACAGTGACCTCCATTTCAACTGTAAAATTGTACTGCTTTTAAAGCTACTTAATTCTGCTTTAACACTCAGCCAGTATTTATCATGCAACCACTGACTGTTTTCCAGTTATTTTACTAGTCCCAAAGTATATTCATCCTTTATTTTTTTATGTAGGAACAGAAAATAAGGCTTCAATAAATTAATTCTATTTAGATTTAGTAGCTGTAAACAGTCTATGCTGGTAAAAGTTCATCTTCATTCTGTAATCTCATGAGAGAACAGGTTAGAAGTAAGGTGAGAATCCGAGCAAGTCTTTGTGTGGTGTTTATTCAACAAATCTTCCCAGGAAGGATTGTTCATTCCTATGAAAGTAAAGAATTTCATAGCTCACCTAATTTATTTTTTAGTCTTAGATTAATCCCAAATAAGTAAAAGAATCACATAATCTGTCCTGAAATCTAAGTAGGAAGGTGACATGCACCCTTAAACTCTGCTCACATTTGAATTTAAGCAAGTTGTTCTGTATTAATTATCAGGCATTTTATCTTGGAAGCCTGCCAGTCATTCCCATGTTTCCATGGGTCCTCATTGTCGATGCTTTCCACATCCAAAGCACTCTTCTCATCTGTTCTGTCATTTCATACATAATAGACAGACCCATTTTTCACCTTCCCAGGAATACAGTAGGATACAGAACCTATGAAGTATGTGGCCAATATCATCTAACCTATTAAATGTCAGAATCATATATCTCAAACTATATGTCAAGATGCTGTAGTCTAGCAGCAATAAACTCATTTTGCTCCTCACAGAGAACGCACTCTGGCTATAAGGATCCATGTGGGTTTCCTTCTGCATAGATTTGATTGTGACCTACTGTTGATGGCTAATGTGGTCAGAGAGGATGGTAGGAGCTGGCCAGGTAAAATCCTAGATGGGAAGACAGAAAAAAACTTAACAAAAAAAATTTCCTTTGCAGTTATCTAGCTCATATCTGTATGTTTTTTCCTAGGGTGCTCCAATATGAGACTTGTCTAATGTACTTTTTATACTTTAGCATTATTTCACCCCCATATGCCATGCTGGACATTCTGCTTTGGGGAAAATTGTAGGCGACAGAACTGAATTTAAATCAAACCGAAGCGGCGGCAGCTTTCCAGAGGCAAAACAGCGACGCGACTTTATTGGAAACAGAAGACCCAGAGAAGCATCGTACGCTCTGCGGGATGCCAGGCAAGTGCCAGCAAAACCAAGCACGTGCTCTTGGCTCGTGTGCAAGGGCTGCTGCCCACGCCAGCAGAGGCTTCTCTCTCCCTGGGGACTGTGGCTGGGCCAGCAGCTGGTACCCGCCTGTCCCACCTGGTTTATTTCTGCTGGTATCCATCCAGCCGTATCCATTCCTGGCAGGCAGCTTCCACTGTGAGCCTCCCAAAACACTGTCTCCACAACAGGAACCTCCATGCAAACCATCTCAGACCAGAAGGCAAACCTTCTCCAGCCTCTCCTTCCTCTTACCCCATCTCAGCACAATTCCTGCTAAGATCCAGCTGTAATCCACTGGTATAGCTCAGTCAGGCACCAAAGTACAGCAAAACATAAATCACAACACGTTTTCTAATGTGAAGAGCTCAGAAGCAAAAGCAAAGATTCTAACAGCAATTTCTGCATTACTCATGAAGTATTTTATCCGTAAATCTCACTTCAGCTACATGGATTGTAGCCTCATTTATTTATCTGTTTATTCCTACGTACACGCAGGGTGAGGAACACAAGATAATTTAAAGTCCCTAGAAGGGTAGCAACAATAACTGAATCTTTCCAAAATGAAGGCTGGACCCCTTCTGCATTGGGCTGATTTGGCAAGCCAGTTGAAATTATCAGATTTCTGGCTGAAAGCCAGTACAGAAAAAAGGGATGTCATTCGGATCTTTTGTTGTCATGCAAGAAGTAACAGGAAAAGGAAAAAAACCCTGATTTTTCTATTTATTTTTAAGAGTTTTTCTTTCACACAGCTCACTAAAGTAGTAAGGCCCCTCCAAGTATACAGAAATCAGGAGGAAAAAAATAAATCAAAGAAACAAGACAAAATCTCAACTCCTGAAGTAGAGACAATTTTGTTAATTTAGCTACACGCCTTTAGAATTTTCAAGCTATCCAGGCTCCTGTTATCATAACTGCTATTAAATTGCAAGGATAAAAGGAGTAAATGCTTTGACAAATTTCAATTATTAGATAGTTAACTGCTGCAAACACAAAAGAACCCATGCAGAGCTGTCTTGTATTAGTGACACTCATTAGCTGTAACGGAGTTACAGGAGGTGTTATTGATGCAGTACACTAAGGTTAGATAAACTTTTACATGGTTTCACTGAGTACATCTACATTATTCAGAGGAGTGGATTTCCTTGATCCTCCACAAATTTTAGAGGGAAGAGGTGAGAGAAAGCCACATTTCAAATGACCTGCCTCCCAGTTTTATTTGGGTCACAAGTGAGTTATCTCAGAAACCATCACACAGAGCATCCGTCACCTGGGACACTCCCAGCCATCACGAGCTCTAACATTTCCATCCAAAAGGGTTGCTATCCACCTTTCTCTCGAGAGGTGTAGCAAAATACCAAAACCTTTACAAGTTTTATAAATAATCATTTGTAATGAAGCCAGGCTTTGTCCGCTTCGCTTTATCAGCCTTCCACCCAAACAGCAGCCTGAAGAACATATAAGAAAGCGTCGCTGCCTTGGCAGCTGGCTTATCATTCCAGAAAATGACTTGTCTGTTGGGATGATAGTTAGATTTGGGCTTTGGGGGCAGCACTGAATCTCTCGGAGCCCGGTGAGAGAGCAGCTACACAGAGCGAGTAAATCATTTTAATTTTGTACCAGTTGAAAAGCATTTTTCCCTCGACTTCAGCGAGATGACAGTGGCATGATGGCTGATTTTCATTTCAATCAGAGCAGCATATGATTACCACCTAATTAGAATGTAGAAATAGAAAGGAGATCATTTTTTAACCTACCCAAGAGAACAGGGCTGGGGGAGGGGAGGAGATTATGTTAATCAACTGATACTGACATATCAGAGAGACCAAAATAGCCGCCTGAATTTTTATCGGCACCCTTACTGTCCTTGAGGATCTGTCAGTGGCTTCAATCGAAACCTGTATTTTCAGAGCTTTATCTCTGAGTAATAAATACACTTTAAAATAAATACGTGTCACCGCAGGCCCAAACTTGTCGTAAAAGATACCACCTTAGGCATCAATACACATATTTTTGTCAGAATTTCACATGGTTTTGTTGACAACTGTAAAACTGTAAGCATGAAAAGTAACCAAGCAAAACTAAAAGTAATGCTGTCTTAGCGGGAGTTGTTTGCATTAAAATATATGTGGGTTTTTGTTTTTTTAAATTTGCTGTCATTAATTAAACATTGTTGGCTAGCTACTCCACTCTTTTCTGGAATAAATGAAGTAAGTTAGTTCCTCTGCCCTAGGGGAATCTAACTGAGGTTACATTACATGAAACTGCATCAGACAACATTTTCCAAGACACATTGACTCCATCTGCATCCTCCTAGAGAGATAAAGACAAGACCTTGTCTCAAGATGCCACTTTGTTTAATTGTCTCTGAAGAACGAAGAGCCAAAATTAGATTGCTGAGACCACCAAAGGGAGGGGGTAAAGAGAAATTAAAAACAAAATTAATGAAATGATCTTTCAGGCAAGCCTGCCTTGTGCAGTAGGGAACAATGGCAGCTCCCTTTGCTCTGCCCTCCCAGGCAGCGGCTGTCCATCACAGCATCTCTCTCCAAACTAGACATCAGTATCTGGCTCTTAAAACAAAGTCCCCCTAATCTCAACCAGGCCAGGATTTCGCTCCTCCTGTTTTACTGTAAATGTACACTTTTTTTTTTCTTGTGGGATGATACATAACTACCTGCTAGAAGACAGGGACTTAAATCTCATGCACTTCAGGCAAAATAAGGAAGTCTCTCTTCAGGAGTGAGTCTAATGAAAAGGAATCAGGAATTCATTGATTTATTTCCCATTTATGTGCTTTTAATTTGCATCAGTTATTTCAATAGCACATATATTGCCGTGGCACCTTCTTGGTTGTTTTTCTACCTGGGTGCGTAATAAATGTTGTGAGATATTGTGCAAGAGAAAGAACAATACTTTGAACTAAACGTGCTGTTAAATTAAAGTCTTTTCTTGGGCATGAAAAAGTCCTGAGGCTTTTTATGTCAGTGACATAAGGTAAGGCATACAATGAGCTCTTTTTATTTTTCACCCTTCTGAGCAGCATAGTAAAGTAAAAGCAGGTAATTTCTATCATTGTAAACATTTCATGATACCAACCACAAAAAAACTCAAAGATAACTCTCTCCCTATTGCACCCAAAAATGTAGGGGGGGACGGTCCAGTATTTAAAGATGTCAACAATTATTTTGTGATATCATTTAGGGAAATCAGGTAGCAACATCTCAAAGCCTTGCAGACTATCCCAGAAAGAAACACTCTGACCTGTTCAAAGAGCTTAATGTGCATTTTTAAATGAATCCCAGTGTATGATTTCCTAAAGGATGAGCTCCAATTCTATTTTGTGCTCTGAAGAATTCTATTAAACCTCTAGAGCACTTTGTGAAATGTGAAAACACAGTTTGCTAAGGAGATAGCCTAGGTGGTCTGCAGTAAATTAACCACTACTGCTGACTGTGGCCATTCCAGGGAGCTTGCTCCAAGGGATTTCTACATTTACAGCATAACACCATTTACCAGCTTCTAAACTAGATTTGCCCTCTGGCTGCAAGTCAGCAGACCTCGGTGTAAAGCATGGCCAGAGATTAGTTTGACTAAGGGCTGCATTTCAAGACCAGAACAGTGCGCACACAACTCAGTCCAAACCCCTCGTCGTTGTTTTCCTCAGCAGACTTCACATAGTTGATTTTTAGGCTGCTGGACTATGATGGCTGTACATTCAGTAAATTACAATAGATATCTCTCTCGCTCTCTGTTGCTTTGTAACAATTAACCTTAGAAAGCAGCTAACTCCATTTGCATGGTAATGAGACATTCATCTGAGTGACATCAGAGTTAAGCATGCTAATAAGTTTTTATACAAACACCTGAGGGGTCAAGCACAACCACGGGCTTGGATAAGAAAACCTTTTATTAAATGCAAATGACTTGTCTTGTAAATACTATGACAGAGAAATTTGCAGGACTCTAACACAGCTTGCAAGACAGGAATCATTCAGGTTATTTTTTCAGGCCTCTGGGCTGGCTAAGGAATGTAGCAACTGATTTATTTATATTTTGAATTAATATCAGTGTGGATAAAATCTTCATTATAGCATCAAAGCAAAGAAGTACTACAGGAAGGCAGAGAGGAGAAAACAACCATATTGCCTTATCTTTCACAAATTTGTCACAGATTCCCGGGATGCAGGAAGGCAGAGGAGACACAGCTGCTGTAGAGCACAACAAAAAAACTCAGATTTGTCAGCTTTACATCCTATTCACCTACTAGGTGTATTGCTATGGAGGCAGAGTCCCTAGGGAGAATGTTATCATTCTGGTCTCTACCTTGCACCAAAAACTTCTTGAATTCATTCAATCAATTCACATTCTACAATCAAAGAGTTTGAGGCTTCAGTGAGTGGTTACATCCATAGGGATAACCAGCTGCTGGACACCTTTGGGACTAAAGGAGCAGAACCTTCTCAAAAGCAAGGCAAACTGCACAAGAAGGAACGAGGGGAAGAAGCTGATTTTGATTCATTGAACTGTGGCAGAGCCAAGTGCAGGAGACCTCTGTTGTTCAGGAGGGGCTGTTAGCAGGACACACAGATTCATCCTGACAGC
>VYZS01048371.1:0-12618 GCA_013400695.1 Neodrepanis coruscans
AAAGAAGAAAAAAAAAAAAACAACATTGTTGAAAAAGTCCCCCTACTCAGCCTGGGAGGGAAAGTTTGTGTATCAATCTAGTTTTATAATAGTGTAATTTAGTGTCTAGGCCCGGGCTCTGGTGGTGATATTGTACTGCAATGAATGAGACAGAGGGCTCCAGGCTGAGCAAGAGCTGGAGGACCCGGCTGCTTCTATTCAGGCCAAACTAATCGGCTTCAGCTCCTCTCTCCGCCAAAGCTCCCCTCTCAGTAGTGGGTTTTTCTCTGGGTTTTTGTTACTGTTTCTTAAAGAGCTCAGCTGGCTGCTGAGGCCTGAAAAGAATCAAATTATTAAAGATTTTGTGGAAAATCCAGTGAGAATGGGCCCATGCAAGAATAATAGCATTGTGCCACCGTGGGCCATTCCCAGCTTCCAGTCGGGAGAAATTGTCAACTCTGTCTTTGTTTTCTTAACCCTTTCAATGGAAACAAAATAATATTTAGCTCAGCACAAAATACCTTCTTTTTAATTTCTAATCCTTTCAGAAACTTTTTTTTTCCCCCTCTCCTTCCCCCCTTCTCCTCCTCCTCCTCCTCTTCTTCCTCCGTCCCTCCCTCCCTCTCTTTCTCTCTTCCCCCTCTCCCTCTTTTTGTTGGCTGTCCCCTGAAATACATTTATATCCCTCATACATTCCCCTTTTCCTTGCCAGTTGGCCAGAGGGCATCTGTTATCAGGAAAGCCCCCCTTTTTTTTTTTAAACAGGATGTAAAATGGGTGATTAAAGCCTTTATTAACAGTTGCCACCAGAAAAGGGAAGAGGAAAGGGAAACATTTTCTTTCAAGCTTCTATTTTTAACATTGATAAGCAGTTAATAAATCATTTCTGTTATTCAATGGGCTGCCTAAACAAGGTGTCATGTCTTTTAAATGTCTATATATTTGAAATTTAGGGAAGGATTTAATTGGCTTATTGTAATGTCATTAAAGAGCAATAAGGAAATGTCTGTCTGTCTGTCCATCCTCAATCCATCAGGTTGGCTACAGACAAGCAATTTGGTCACTCTCCTCTTTTATTTAGGGACTAAGCAGCTTTTCATGTGTGAGCTGCCTCTTTTCTTGGCTGTTTTGCCTCTTCAATGTGCTGCTCCTAAATGCAATGAGGAGATGGGAGGAAAAGGCTGTTGGACACAGCATGGATTTCAAATCCAGCTGGGCTTCAAGGTCTCTCAGGTGGCAGAGAAACTGGGTGTGGGGTTGTGAGGTGCATCCCATCTTTGCTGGGGGGGTGATGAAACCTCACAGCCACAGCTCCTTTGTGTGGGGAAGGCAAAGTTGCTGCCACAAAATTAAAAAAAAGTCACCAAATTGTCAAAACAAACCCTGTCCAAACCAGTGTCCAGCACCAGGGATGGAGTGACAAAGGTAAGTGTTGGATCCTCCTGCAGAAAACCTGGTGCCAGCAGAGTTCAGCCAACACAAACTGGATGATCCCATAACCCATCCAGTTCTGATGCTGACAGCAAGCCCAGCACTGGGATATGGGGGGAAAATGAAGGGACAAAAGGCCACTCACTGTCCCATTGTGGGGGATCCCTCAAATCAGGATATTCTGCCTCAACTTTGCTCCGCTCTAACCTGCTGACAACAGAACTGGGTCATGTCGGTGAACAGGGCAGATTTTGTGCTGCCTCAGTGTCTTTGAGGCTGGAAGGGGTTGTGTGTTCAGTGTTACAAACAGACCTCCTGTCTCTCTCTCTCAACGAGGAGAACTGGACCGGCCCTTTTTCCCGGAACAAACGGAGGGTCCCCTCCGAGGCCAGTTGGCTTTGGGACAGGGGAAGCTTATTCATGTCCTCAGCCCTCAGCCAAGCTCAGTCAGGAAGCCTGAGATGTCTCAAAGTGGAGGGAAGGCGTGGGTATGCAGGGCTGCTGTGCCAGCTGGGAGGAGGGAGGTGGTGCTTTATCTCAGTGTTGCCTCGAGTTGGGTCTTTTCTGTGTGTGCTCCCAGGGATAGAGTTGTCTCCCTACCCCTGGCTTGGGAGGGAGGGGGGTGAGGGCTTTTACTGTTCTCCTGGCACTCCTCAAGAGGACAAGTCCACCCCTGCTCGCTTGAATCAGCAGTGGGAGAAGGATGGAGGATGTGCTCCGGGGTTGCTGGTGGTGATGGATCTCACCACTGAGTCACCACCAGTGTGGGTGGATGCTACACTGCAGCCCAAGACACTCAAAGAAATGACTTCTCCTTTGGAGAAGATGTTTATTCCCCATCCCACCCCTGGGATGTTCCCTCTCCAGCTCCAGGAGAGAGCATCCTCATTTTTTCCACCTGAGATCATGGGGGAATGTCCCAGAAAAAAAACACTTGCACCACCTTTGTGCAATGTTGCTCCTNTGGATGCTACACTGCAGCCCAAGATACTCAAAGAAATGACTTGTGATGAGCCAGACACAGAGAAACTGTCGATTGCCTTCCTCTGGAGGAGATGTTTATTCCCCATCCCACCCNCACTCAAAGAAATGACTTCTCCTTTGGAGAAGATGTTTATTCCCCATCCCACCCCTGGGATGTTCCCTCTCCAGCTCCAGGAGAGAGCATCCTCATTTTTTCCACCTGAGATCATGGGGGAATGTCCCAGAAAAAAAACACTTGCACCACCTTTGTGCAATGTTGCTCCTGGCCCTTTTCGAGTGTAAAAACATCCTCAGGTCTTTCAGGGCAGATGATAAGAACAATCTCCTCTAAGGAATCCTATCCTAGAGATCCTTCAGACATGAGCTCATGGCCTTACACCCATTTTCCTGGTTACTCAAACCTCATCAGCATTACCAGGAGAAGTGTCCTGGATCCTTCTCTGCCCATTTTCAGGCATCACACAGAAATGTCACCTGTTCCTCACTGAACAGCCACATCCTGTGGATACTCAGGAGACAAGTTTTGGAGCTCAGGAGGCTTTTGGCTGATCCATTATTGCTCCTCCTGAGCTGTAGGATGCTCATTTAACTGCTACAGCCCGTGCTGAAGATATTGTAACACAGGAGACAATGTGTCCTGAACTTGGCTATATGCCTGGATTAGAAATTAAAGGCAAATAAGGCAACCTAAGCCCTGGAACTGCATCAAAGGCAAATCCAGGCTAAATGGGAAGGATCCAATTTCACAGTTAAGTTTGTTAAATAGGTGGGTGGTGTTTGCTGGTGGTGCACACGTCCCTTTATTAACAATTTAAAAATGAAAGGTCCCTGCCTGGAGATACCTGGAGGATCAGACCTTTATCTGTGGCTGCCTTGCCACGAGCAATCCTTGCTCATGGAAGGCTCCTACTAAACCTGACAAAGCTACTCCCTGCACCAGGATTGTCCTGGATAAACAGGAAAAGGTGATGGCAAAACTGCAAGGACAGTAAGATTTGCTTGGCAGCCCCAGCACAGCAGAAATTATCTGACCAACCTGCCTCTTTCCTTTTCACTTGTGAGTAGTGAGAGAAATTATTCAACTGTTTGTTCACACAAACATGTTTTCCATTTGGGATGGCTTCTGAATTTTGCTGGAATCAATTAAATTCCAGCTTGTGCCCCTTTCACTGAGCCTCTGACTCCTGGAGTACACACTGGTTCAGGGTGACAACTTGCAGAACAGAATTTGACAGATTTTTATTATTTTTTGGTACTAATCTTAATTTCATAATTATTGGATAATCATTAAAGCAAGAGTTGGTGGATCTTTCACTGGCAGCATATTGTGCTTGCAGATTGCCCTTTGCAATTTAAAAATAAAGCTTTGTCTGACTTTAGGAAGAGTTTAATGATTTCATTCAAAGGCTTTTGCATGTGTTTATTTGCAGTGTTCACTGGAAAAGTATCATTTCAGGTGCCTCCTCTACCTGCATCAACATCAGGATGAATAAACACAACTTGCATTTATTTTTTTTTGTGTATCTTTGTGTGCCCTGTTGAATCATTACCACTTTTTGCCTGATTTTTTTTCTTGCTAATGGTAATTTATGATTAACTGCAGCCCTTTTATATCTGGGCTTTTTCCCTGTGTTTTCATCCTCAACCATGTGATAAATTGGTTGCAAAGAAACAAAACCTCTTCGCTGTTTTTTTTTTAGTGCTCAGAACCAGGTTGGAGAAAAAATCAGAAAATAAATGACATGAATGCAGCACGAATTAGCTCTCAGATGTCATGATTTTTAAACAGATCTGATCATTTCAGCAGGGAAATGCCCACAGAGGGGTTGGGCTGCATGGCAAAGGCAGCGCTGGGCTCTGCTACCCCCGAAAACAAAAGGAGGTAATTAAAATACATCTGCCAGAAAAGAGCCCAGAATTCCCATGCAATGTTCAACACAAGCCACAGCAGAGCTTTTCCTTTCTCTGCTCCTTGGTTTTATCATGTCTCAGTCAGAGGCAAGCAGGACAATAGACATTCTTTGAGAAATTCACTCCAGGGGACACAGGGCTGAGGTCTGTGGTGCCAGTTTTACATCTCCTCGGGACTTGTCTTCGTGGCAAATGTGACCAGAATAGCTATTTTGGAATTAGCTTTCTGTGGTGTCACTACTCCAGAGGAAAGAGATTTTATTCCAGATGAATCCCCCCTGTTGAGGAAAGCACTGGTTATTTGGCAAGGGAAACATGTGTGTGTAGAACAGCTCATGGTAACATAAAGATATCTGTTATTTTATATGTTCTGATATAAAGAGGGTCAGATGTGATATGGCCACATTAATGCCATGCTCACATCAGGTTTTTATCTGCAGCATCATGTAGCAAAAGTAGTTTTTCTCCTTAAAATGATGTTGCCTAAAATACATTGTCCAGCATGAGCTGCCCAGATGGTCTCTCCTGTTAATGAGAAGATCCTCCTGAAGGCTGTTGGTGTCTCAAGGTGGATGAACTACTTTATATAAACCTGCTAATTGGAAAGGAAGCCAAAATTCAGAGGTTAATCTCGATTTGTGAGGGTGGGGATGAAACCAATCCTTCTTCATGGGGCTTCTGTTCTCAGACAGGAGGTGGGACTCATCCCACCAGGTCAGACCAGCTGCACTTTGCTTTTTCAGGGTGAATACACCTAAAAGAAAACTTCTGCAGGCCTTGTGAGCAAGGTTTAAGATGCCAACAGGTCCCTGTAGAAAAAAATCTTTGTACCTGAGTTCATCTGGATATCTGTTCTCCTTAGTAATCCCCACCTTCTCATGGATTTCTCCCCACCATTCCCCTCTTGCCAATCACTGTCTCCCACCACCTCCACCTTCTGTGCTGGGTTTAATATGTTTTTAAGTGGATCCATTGGCTTTTGGCTCCCTTGGGAAACTGGTCTCCACTGCTTGGTAGTGACCTGTCTGCAAAAACACCCATCCTGTCCATGGTGATGCTTTTTGGGTTTTTTTTGGTAGCTGTGTATGAGCCATGGGGAATGATAAAATGTTCTGAACCACAGAACCTCCATATCAGCTGCCCCAGAGGAGAGATGTCAGCATGGGTTCTACCTGTGTGCTGAAAACTAAGTAACTTTATCTTTTTGGAGGAGAGAAAAGTGAAGATGTTCTCCTTTAGTCAAGTATTGTTGGGGAATGTGGCCAAACCCCCGATTTTGTGGTGAGAAGATGCTCCAGAAATTCAAGGGAAAACCAATGCTGCAATGAGCACAGGCCACTTCAGAGTTTGTGGGGAGGGGAAATATATTTTATTAGGCCATCTGATACAAATGGAGCAGAGAAATGTGCTTCTGGGTACACAAGATCTTCCCCTCATCTAGATTAGTGAAAATTAGGAGAGATCAGACAAATGAAGGAGGTAGATTAGATTGTGCCCCGTGGTGGTAAATGGTTTGCAGCCTCAGAGCTGTGACGTAAGGCTGAGCCTTATCTCATCAAGTTATGCTCAGAATGAACCTCAGGGGCCTTTTCCAGCTGCAAACATTGGTGCAGTTTGGCCTCATGTGAGAGACAGTTCCTGAGGATGGGCAGCTCTGGAGAGCAGGGGCTGCAGGGTCAGGGTGTTTGCAAGACCCATTTTCTACCCAACCTGGGACAGTAAGAGGTGTCCCTGCCCATGATCCCCAAGGTGATCTTTGAGATCTCTTCCAGTCCAAACCATTCCATGATTCAATGAAAATCAAGTGTCACCACTGGGACCCATCACTGGCAGGGGGGTTTAGTTACACTCATGGTTTTGGAATACAGTTGATGAGAAAATGGGCTTGGACCTGGATTTTTGCTCAGGACAAAATGCTTCCCAACTTGCCTGAAGCAAAATGGACTTGGGCAATTTTTGTAGTGGTGGAAAACCACGGACAACAGTTGTCACTGGTGCCCAGCACGATCTCATGAGCAGGTCTGTCCATTGTTGTGCTGTAATTTTTTTCTTACCTATTATTTCATCCTGTGAGTGGACAATTCCAGATCAAATCCCTGTGCTGGTGACTCTTCAGGTTTACAGTCTGGAGGAATTTAAAATCAATGCTTCAGCTCTAACACCTAAAGATCTTGAGAAGGTTTCTGCACCCCTCATGCAGTGGACAGGTAGGAGGAATTATTGGCAGTTCTTCTGCAGGATTACAGTCTAGATCCTGGTTTCAGTGCTCCAACTCTTGTTTTGAGTTAGATTTTGCCTTGGAGGACTTCAGGGATTAAACAACCCTCTGCTCCACCTGGACCTTTGCTGTCAAGTGCAGAATTGCTTCTTGTGAAGTCTGGTGGGAGTAAACCTTTTTTTGCCCACATTTTGTTCAGAAAAGGAGAAATCAAAACTGGATTGATCACCACTCTTTGGATGAGAAGGGGCTGAGATAAGAGATACAGGCTTGAAGCCAGGACTGGGATTCATAAGATTTTCCTTGTATTTCCTTGTATTCCCTGTTTCTCTGCAACCTGAAATATTTTTATTCTTCTGTAAATATATTTCCCATTATTTATCCTTCCCACCTCTGTTTGACATCTTTGGGGCACAGAATGCCCATCATTGTGCCCATGCACATTTGTGATTGTGTCACAAACGAAATAAAGAAGTTCATTTTCTTGGGACATTCTGGCAGAAAGATTCCTGGCACCTTGAGCACTAAGGCTACGTGTTCTTCTGGAGAAGATGTCCAAAAACCACATCCCCAAAGACACATTTTCTGCAATTTGCTTGCAGAAAATTGTTTAACCACCAGATGTCTCTCCATGCTCCCCTGGTGAACAAGGAAGACGAAACTGGAACTCAAAACCACATGGAAAAATGCTTATTTACAGCTTTTAACTCTTGTTTTTATTAAACAAGAAGTTTGGAGTTGTTTTTTTTTCACTATCTCAAGAGATACCCTGCTCCAGAGGTGGATTTTTGATGCATCTCCTTGGGTTGAGAAGACTGGAATAAATGTTCTCTGGAGCTTTTGAAATCCAAGGATGTTGTCTGCCCATGGCCCTACATGGAAAAATTAGTGTTTAGAGGGTCAATTTGGAGGTCAGAGGAGCTTTTTGGAAGAGAAAAAGCCTTCAATGAAGGGGTTTCAACATGAAGAGTGTCTGAAATGGAGTGGGGTCAAAGAACATCCAACCATAAATTCAGAGCATGGAGGAAACAACCTCCACTGTTTCTCCCAAGCTTTTCATCCTTTGGATACCCAAGACACAAACAACCTGGAGACTGAAGAAACCTCCATCTCCTCTTGATTTTGAGAAGTTTATGGTTTGATACCATTGTGTCAGCTTGACACTGCACAGTCTTCCAAACAAAAGGGAGGGTTGCATATGGAATTGCACATTTATCTGGAATAAGTAAGTGCAACTTCTTCTTCTGTCTTTATAAATCCTGACTTAGTTCGGTTCCCAATGGGGCAGATAATTTTATCCTGTTTGTTTGCAGGTCAGGAATGAAATGCCTTGAAGGACTTTCTGTCTTTTCCCACGTTTTTTCATTAAAAATTTCTGTACAAGCCGAATTTGTGGCACTCCTGGAGTCACAGCCCCTTCGAATTTACTCTTCAAAGTCACTCCCAGTTTGGATTTACAGCCAAATCCTGAATCTGACAGGAAGCCCTTGTCTTGAAAAAGTGAGAGGCAACAGCTCTGATGATTTTGGATCTGAAGGAGGGCCCCACTCATCAGCACTGGCATCCTCTGAAAGGCTCAGTGCTAAGCCAGGCTCAGTGCTAAGCCAGGCTTAGCAAAGGGAGCACTAGGCTTGAACACCTTCAAGGTTTGACTCTTCCTTGCAGCCACAGAGTGAAAATCCAGCTGACTCAACTCAAACCTTTTGTGCTTCTTCAGCAGCTGAGTGAAGTCTGTTCAGATTAATCCTATTAAGGGTAGATTGTTTCACAGCCTGGACAGACATTGAGGCCGTTTTTTGGTCAAAAATGAAGTTGTTTTGGTGTCTTTGGCTACGAGTTTCTCCCTGGTTAGAAGTGGCCTTCAGTGTTCAGGCCCTGCAATTATGAAGAGGTTTTCCTTCTTATGGAAAGCATTGTAGACACCTCAGGAAGAACTATTTTTAGGGACCTGTAAACCTGAGGGGTTCAAAGAAATTTTAGTGCACAAATTTAATTAACCCATACCAAAAAAATTGCATTTTTCTTAGCCTTTAAATTNACAGACATTGAGGCCGTTTTTTGGTCAAAAATGAAGTTGTTTTGGTGTCTTTGGCTACGAGTTTCTCCCTGGTTAGAAGTGGCCTTCAGTGTTCAGGCCCTGCAATTATGAAGAGGTTTTCCTTCTTATGGAAAGCATTGTAGACACCTCAGGAAGAACTATTTTTAGGGACCTGTAAACCTGAGGGGTTCAAAGAAATTTTAGTGCACAAATTTAATTAACCCATAAAAAAAAAGCATTTTTCTTAGCCTTTAAATTCCTTTTTTCCCCCTGTTTTCCTATATTCTACCTCACAACTGAGATTCCTGCAAATTTGAGGTGAGGCTTGCAGTTTTGGGAAGGTTTCATCAGCCCTAATTTACACTTGTAAAAGTTGGATGCCCAGGTCCAAGTCAGTCAGCCCAGGCTTGCTTTGTGGTCAGGGGAGAGGAGAGTCAGCCCCAGGGGGAGATTCATCTCCTAAAACAGACACCCAAGGTTGGTCATGAAAATCACTTGCTGGATATGTCCCACTCTCTCTCTTGAACTCTAAAGGTTTGCCAGAATTTTGATCTTTTTAAAGTGAGGTGAAATCAGCACTGCCTTGATTTTTGTAGTCAGATTGAGAGAATAAATCACTTTTTTTTCCTGCCTGAAGTGTTGAGAGAACATCAGGGTCTCCCAAATTTGTTCCATGGGCATTTACATGTTGGTGGATGTACAATCAGCAGCTTGTGGTGCCCCCATCTCCAGAGGCCAAGAGTAGGTGATTAGGGACAAACCCAGGGTGGAAATTCCACTGGCATGTGCCCAACTCCCACCACCCCCCAGCTGGGATTTCTGATGGAGGAATTGTACCTTTCAGTGTAAAAACTTCCTCAGGTGTCTTCCTTTGATGAATATTGTCCTGCTGCTTTTTAAATTTAAATATCCACAGAGATTTCCACTGTCGAACTACATCCCATGAGAAAAAAAAAAAAATAAAATTTTTGCTGTTTTCCCCCTGTGGGTGTCTCCCAGGTTTAATACCATGAGAAATGGTGGGTGTTTGTTCCACATTCACCTCTCTGCCCTGTTGTCTCCCAAAGCCTGGCTGCCCCAAGGATTTCTTTGGCACCTTGTGCCAGCTTGCACCATACAGCCTGTGCTTACAGAGCAGTTCCCACCTTCTCCATGCCAGCAAGGTCAAACCACATGCTTGATGAGCTAGCAGGATGTGCAGTTTTTTTTATTGGCTTGTACTAATTGCAAGCCACAAGTGAAAAAAAAAAAAAAAAAGTCATTTCCTTGACATTACGTGTTTGATAAACGAGCTAAAAGGTGGATCTGACTTTTCTCTTCTTAACCCAGGAACTGTACTGTGAATAATTTGATGTTTTCTCTGCATTTAGAGGACTTGCAGGATATCTGCTTGACATGTACAGCTGTGTGGCCTCCTTGGGTGGTGGTGGTTTTACAGCAAAAGTGGCTGAGGCAGCCCACAGCAGTGGTTAGGAGGTGGTTTTATTTATCAGCATCACCATGGAGGCAAAGAGAGTTAAAGAACTCCTGATCACTTGGACTGGAAGTTCTTTAGGACAGAGTCCACCCCTTTGCTTTGTATTTGCATCACCCACCATGAGGGATGGTCTTCACCCAGATGAGCCCAGAGACACCATCACAAGTCAAGGATTATCATTATCATCAAGACTATCTTAATAATGACTCCTGTGTTCCCCAGATATCAAAACATCCTAATTGAAGGGGATGAGAAATAATCGAACCAGGGTGCACAGGCAGCCTTTTGGTGGCATTTTATCCTGTGTTTGGAGTGTCTGCTGCCTTTTAATGTGTAACCATCCTCTCCCTGGCAGGAACAACCTGAGGTGTGTTGAGCAGTCCCTGCCAGCCTGTGAGAGCAGCTGGGCAGCCAGGGAACTTCTCCAGAGCTCTTGAGGACCACTCAATTATCACTCATTAACAAGCCCAAAGGTTAGTTCCCTCCATGTGCCAAACTCCTGGGTGACTGCAGTGCTCGAGGGGTGGTGTTCCCACTCCATGGCTGAACCAGTAACAAGTTCCCTTGTTGATTTAGCTGTTCATGTCAGCTAAAGTCCTTCCTTTGGCCTCTTCAGGACTATTTACTTGTCCTGCTCTCTCCACTCTGCTGAGACTCTGTATTGTCCCATCTGACACTGTGGAAATCATGGAGAGAAATCCCCTGCTCAGTCCTCTCCTGGCTTGGGACAGAAATGTGGAAGACAAAACCATCTGTGAGTGTTTGGAAGGGCTGTGTCTCACCAGATTCTTGTAAGTCCTTGTCAAAAAAAATCCCCCCCCCCATATTCATTCCCATCAACTGGACAAAAGGCTCCTGTGTGGCCCGAACTTGGGTCTAAAGGGTGAGCAGGACTCAAGATAAAACCTGGAATTCAGGTGTCCTGCTTGAGTGAGGAACAGAAATTCCAGAGGAAGCCTTTCCCCCCCTGGAAAGCAGCAGTTTGACGAAGCCAGAATTCCAGTGGGGTTGCTCAAGACCAGGCTGGAGTTATCAGTCACTTGGAGACAGCTGGTGACTCAGTCAGGATATTGGCTGTACATCCCAGTCTCTGTCTGACAGGGAGGGGAGGCATTTCCATAGGTTGCCATAAAGGCTTTTGCCATGCCCAGGATGAAAGACACTTCCTGCACAACCCAACTGCATTGATTAGGACAGAACAAACAGGTTCAAGGCTCTCCCTGCATGGGAGAAACTCTCACTGTGGCAAGTTGGCACCTCAGCATTAGCACCACTGTTTCCCACACACAGAATTGGGAATGATGTCACATATTCCAGGAAAAAAAAAACATCATAGAGACAATTTCTGAGAGCTCAAGGGCTTGGTGAGACATCTCAACACAGCCTTGCTGTGCCTCCTCTCTAACAAAAGAGTGGATGAAATTCAGGGTGTTGGGATGAACCAGGGAGAATGGAACAAGGATTCAGAGCACAGATCTATTTTAAATCACTGTTAAAATCTATTTAACCTTGCTGTCCTTGCAGAGAAGCTGAGCTGACCTCACCTTCACACCACCACCAGGTTCATTAGTTAACACTTCACCTGTTGACACTCGCAGGCAAATCCCAGACCGGATTGTAGCCCTGTGGAATGCAAATCTGGCTGTGTGCCTCCAAATGACTCTGTGAGGGGAGGGGGGAAAAAAAAAACCCTCCACACCTGCAAATAAAAGAGATCAGTAAGCAAATTCCAGAGCCAGGCTGGGTAGCAATGAGATGGCAAAGCCCTTTCAGATTTTATTGGGTCACAGAGTCTTTTCTGGCCTGGTGAGCTGCTGGTCTGGAGCTGCTTTCAGCTGGATTTCGCAGCTTCAAAGGATGTTGTATTGGCCTGATTGCTCAAACGGGATTCAACTTGCAGATTAAGAGACCTTAATTTAGGTGGCAATACTTAATGTGCTGCCTCCTTGTGCTCCAAGGCTCTAAGCTCCTGTTACAGCCAGTGGAGATGGAATTTTCAATGTGCTTGACTAAGCACAGGTGTCCAGCACAGTCTGTGGCATCTTGGTGTAATTCCTCCGGGTAACCCCCTCCCAGTGCAGGACATGGACCTCCTAAAGGGTCTGTAGGTGCTAAATCCACAGGATACTGCAGATGCCCAAGGGGATACTCAGAACTTGGAGATCAGACCTCAAATTCATCCAGATTGGGCTCATCCACTTGTCTAAAGTGTCCAGTGCTTGATGACATTTTGGGGTATCTGAGGTCCCTTCCTGAAGCTGCCAGGAAACACAGAGACCTGCAGGAGACCTGTGGTGCTTCTGGAACAGCACCTGGAGGACAGGCAGAACATTCCAGATGGAAAACGCCCAAAAGGCATCCAATTACCTGTTTATGGTTCTGTGGGCACCTTCACTGGTGTGTGTGAGTGTGTGAATCCATGACTGAATCCCACCCCCTGTAGTCAGTGAAGCCTGTTTGACAAGGGAGGTTGTGGAGGCTTTGGGTGCCTCGTTCATATGGAGATTTGTCTGATGGTGGGTGGTTTGATTCCACCAGACTGGTGCACAAGGACTGTGAAGCTTTGTCCTCACTCTACAT
>VYZS01048377.1:1405-11438 GCA_013400695.1 Neodrepanis coruscans
ATCCAAAAGAGGAAAATCATAACAATCTCTCCACTTTTATAACCTTCAGAGTGCCCACCCCTCACCAGTCCAACAGCTACCCCTCACCTTATCCAACTAAAGCCCATCTTATTACCATGTTCCCTAAACATCCAACAAGATGGTCCCTTGCTACCTATGTCCACCTCAGTCCAGCCTCTGGTTGGCCTGGAAGCCTAACTACCCCACTTACTACCCCACTTATCTATACAGAAGAATGCAAACATGTGAAACACGGGCTGTTCTTGACTCTTAATATTCCAAGTTATCCAGCTACCAAGCTAGAGTACCCCAAATCTTAAGCATACCCCTTAAGGCATCACTATTATTTTAAAAGGAAAAAGAAAAAAAAAAATTACCTTCATTTCTTGGAAAACAAAAAAAAATAATTAACCAGAAATTTAAAAGAGTTTCAAAATCTTTTTGTTTGTTTATGGTGGCATAAAAATTTTAAGCAAAAAAGAAAAAGGGGAAAATTAGCTTTAACAGTACTTTACCTTAATTGATATACTTGCATGTCTTACTGCATGCAAGTAGCAGCACAAGAAGAGTGGTCAACACGTATCCAAAAACTTGTGTCCTGCTCAGCTCATGGGAATGTAAGTGGCTTTGAGGTGACTCGATATTCTCAGTGTGTTGGTGGGGATAGAGGAGTGGAAAGCAATGACTGATGCAAACCCTAACCCCATCAGTATGGATGCCATAATTCACAGCATCTAGCCCATTGTGTCAGTGCCTATTTTACACACTTTTCAGAGGCCCAAGGAGGCAAACTTCAGCTGCTAGGCTGATGTAGAATACTTCTACAGTGTATGTGTTTTTGTTTCTTTTGGTTTGATGGTTACACTGTCCCATACTTCAAGTAGCCTTCATATGGTAGTATAGAAATTGAGAGATGGGAGAAAGACACAAAGATTTATTTCTTTCCTTGTCACATCCTCCTTGGGATGGGACAAATCGAAGCTGCCTTCCAGGTAAGATATTCCTGGTAGGATAACTGCCTTACATCTTCATCTCCTGATTCTTAAATTAAAGATGGAAAAATAAACACTATCTTTTGTAAAACTCTTTTAAACTTATTATTGAATAATTTGTATAGTGCAAAGACCAGTAGGTTGAAGATCAGCCCTTGCTATGCCCAGCCTTCTATTATCCTTGCTCCTGGGGTCTGTGAGGAGCTGGTGATCAAGTGGCACTAAAAGAGCACTTCGCCAGTAGTAGATTGAGAGTACAGACATCTTCCAGTCTTTCTTCTGGGTTTTTTTTTTTTCTGTTTAAAGAAACCATATCAGTGTATATATATATATATATCTCTGTGTGTGTGTGTGTGTATATATATATAAACAATAACTGTTTCTATACCATTTCTATTATGTGGAAGGATATTTTATATGCAAGAGGAATTTTCCCAGTATTCTGATGAATTTCTTACTCAAAAAAAGAATAGACATCTTTAATCATTCTTTCTAGTTATTGTGTGTTTTGGAAATGTTTGACAAAAACTTTACATGAAGTTGGAGGCCTAGTCCCCTGAAATACTTTGTAGCCAGGAAACTGTAGCACATTGGAATACATGCATACATACATCGATATACATATGCATACATTTAGATAATTTTATATAGATTTTTTTTTTCCATCCAGGGCAAGTCCTACATAAAATAGAAATTTAGTGTGCAATTCCAGAGAAGTAAAGTTGTTACAAAAAAACATCTAACATTTAAAAGATCTGCCACAACAACCTCAAAGAGTCTTTCTCAGGTTGACAAAAATGGCTGTGGATTTAAGAATGAAGGAAAGAGCAGAAATTATTGTAATTTGTATTTATGACATGATTGTCTCCAATATAGATTAAAATCAGAACCCCTACTAACAGTCACTTTCATAAAGCAGCTTGTGGTATCAGGAAAATACCTTCTCTTCTGATCTCTGTTGAAAGGATATACAGAATACACAGAGCTTGGGATTCAGTGTCAATTAGAGAGAAATTTTCTACAGTTTACCCCTGTAGTAGATGTCAGGCAATGAAAGTTTACCAGCTGGTTTTGAAAGAACAGAATAATATGTTAATAGGAAAATGTGTTTAGCCTTATTCTATATTTAATGAGATTATTGTAATGTGGTTGCTATTAAGAATTATAATAACAAGAATACTTCAGGAATATCTTCTTCCCAGAAGCTTTTCTCTTCATGGAGGAGGAAATGCTGACTTTCCATAAAAAAACATGTACCCTCTTTTATAATAACACAATTGCCTTAGAATTTTAGTCATCCTAATAAAATTCTTCAGAAACTGTTATTCTACAGTGGTGTGATGCCACCTTTATATTGTGCTGGAGACTCCCATCTGAAATGAGAGAGAAGACAAGAAATGCAAGTAAAAAAAAACCTTTGAAGCTTTATAGCTTAAAGGTAATGGTGAAAAAATGTGAAACATGCCAATTTTCATTGTTATTGTTGTTGTTTTTTTGAATATGTGGAAATTAGAGATGACCTCTCTAAATCACACAATTTTTATTTAATTCCTTCTTGAATCTATTATCTGATTTACTTCAATTATTTCATGATCCTTAATGCAATTGTGATGCAGACATTGCCATGATAAACCCTAATGAGACGCAAACATCTGAAGCACATTAGATGAATATTCTTGGCATTAAGACACTATTGCTTGTAAAATCAGAAATTAAATCTTACTCAAAACAACCACAAGAGGAGGATCTTAAATTTTTAAAGCTGCAAAACCTAAAGGCTCAGCTTGTTCTTAGTCTCTTTACTGAGATCATTATCTTTTCTAATGGCCTGAAATTGCTTTTCATATACTCAGTCTGGTTCAAGCAGTTATAAAATCCTAAGTCTGCTAACACTGCACAAAATTGAAAAAGGTTGGTCCACAAAAAAGTAAATTTCTATTCTATTCTGAGTGTCAAACCAGTGTATTTAAGATAGACCACCATGAGAAGGTATATATTAGCTTACAAGAGAGAAACTTAGCCAATAATGTGTTTTCAAATTATTATATCATGAATGAGAAAGGAAAATAGCTCTTATGTTAGGTAATAAACAATATGTATTCTAATACCTATGCTAATAAAAAAATAACTTCACCTAGAGTTCTGAATATTCAACCTACCAAAATAAATATTTTTTTCTTGTAATAAATGGCTCATATGTACATTAACATAAAGGTTTTTTTACAATAATTACTTTCCTTTGTGTGAACCACAAATTATTACAGCTGATTATTGGTAATAGAAGCTGCTACATGAAGGCAAATGAAGGACTGAAGCATAAAGTGATGCTTTGTTTGAACAAAAAATCAGAATAAAGCATCAAGTAACCTGATTTTGTATTATATGTTATCTGTTGATATAGGGAAAATTATGAAAACAATAGTCCTTTTCTTTAAGTTACAGAAATAGGAAGAAATATTATGCAGAACCTTTGTTTCTTAAAGTTTATGCACCTTCACATATCACATTTACAAAATTCAAAAATCAGTAAGTGTTCCTACTGCAAGCAGTGTGTCAACATTGAACAACTGAACAGTTGCTGAGTAGATACTTTTCATCACTTGAAGGTAGATTGACAGGGTTGCTCTATGAAATTACTCAGTAGTAAACATAACTGATTGGAATTACTTACGACCTCAAAATTTAGTGAAAGAAGTTGGATGGAATCATTAAAGGACATCTTAAGACGTTTTGCATATATTTTCTTTGTTAATACTGTGTTAATATTCTTCGTACTGTATTTAATAGAAGGCATTATAATTGGCTCTCTGACTGGTTTTGGGGGGCGGAGACCTCCTGGTCCCACATTGAACCTTGGGAACATAAGCAGAGACTTTAAGAGGGGATCCTGAGACCCACTATCCCTCTCTTTGTGTATGTGGCAAGGGACGGAGCATTCCCTCAACACTGCTCACTGGGGTTTCCAGCACGACCCCCACCACTCCTACTTGTTTCCTTCCAATTCATCCACTCACCGTTTGTTTTTCCAACCACTGAGACCCCTTAGGAGGACCCCACAGACACCGATGATGACTGTGGACTCTGCAGCGGCCTCTGGGTTTGTGCGCTTCTATCTCTGGGCCCACTCCCCTGTTTTGGGTGTGCCCCGGCCCTCTCAGCCCTTGGATTGAGTGTTGTAGGGCCATCTTACCCCAGGGGGAGTTCCACTACTCTCTGAGGCCACCATCTTCTCCCCACGTGGTTCCATAGCCTCCAAGTCCCGTCCACACCAATGTGCAATGGCCCCTAGTGGCTGGAAGGGAGCAACTGCAACTCCTGTGCTCCTGCACACCACCCACTGCCTGGAGGAGCATCACTGCAGCTCCAGCACCCTCAGCACATCACAGCTGCCAGGGGGGCCACAAGGGAAGAAGGGACATTTGTGTTCTTCAAGGACATTGATTATTATTTTTGTGAGTTTTCCTCTGGTTCACCACTTTCATACTAAATCCATATCAGTTCATTCATACCCACATCCATACACTCATACCCACCCCACATATCCAGTAAAATTATTGCCTTTCCTATAGGTCTGTCGTCCATTGTTAACATTCTCTGTTGTCCAAAACTGGGACAATTCTACTTGGAAAACTGAAAGAGCTGCTGTTTAGTTAGGCAATGACTTGCGAACCAGTCTCTACAGCTGAATTTCAATTTCGGTGATAGAAATCAGTCAGTAGTTTTCATAAGTCATCATTTCTATTTCAAAGCATAAGTTTTGACACATCATGGGAGGCAAAGTATACCCATCATTACCAACCTTGAGACCAACAGCTTTGGCAGATGAAAGATAAAAAAGCCACAAAAAAAAAAAAAAGCCACAAAAAACAACAGATAATTAGTTTAGCAAATTTATTCATCAAGTTACAGTTTTACAAGAAAGAGGAACTAAGAGATACCTAGAATATTCTGTGATTTTGTGATATTTTCAATCCTCTACGTTCAGTGGTGATCAGAATTTGTAGTCATATGGTGTTATACCTTAGAATCAGAGAATAGCTTCAGTTGATCATCTAGTTCCAATTCCCCTGCCATGTGCGGGGAATATTCCACTAGATCAGATTACTCAGAGCCCCAACTGGCCTGGCCTTGAACACCTCTAGGGATGGGGAATCAACAATCTCTGGGCAATTTGTCCCAATGCCTCACCATCTCACACTAAAAAATTTCTTCCTAAAAAGAAATACTTTTGTGTTTCTGTTCTTGAAGAATTGCAAGCACAATCAGGTTGATTGTCTGATCATGAACATGAGGTTTGCCCAATGTTTTGAAATTTTGCTGAGTTTATCTCTCCAATAGCTTGATGCATCTTTTGCATTTTATTTCTTGAAGCATGAGTCCCAGTGTGAGTTGAATTTGCTTGGTGGTTTGTAATTGTAATAGATACTGCTTTTAGTAATAGATGCATCTAAGATACCTCTAAAATATATTAACATAACTTTATTGAAAGTTCCTAGATTCGCTGGAATCAGTGGACAGATGTTAAGTTACTTGATTTCTAGTTCTAGTCTGATAGCTTACACCTAATAGTCCCAACCATTTATGGTCCCTAACAAGTAAAAGCAGATACTCATCTTTCTCCTCAAACCCTCCTAATGTTTTTCAATAGCACCATAACCTTTTCTTTGACGGGTTTTTTTCCCCAGACAAGACATGCAGATATTTACATTAGTATCTAGTGATGAATACAATATCATTGCTCAAAATCAGAGTTCCTCCTGGGCTGTAGGATCACTGTATATTTTTGTACGCAAGCTGTTCTGACTTGTTTCCCCTTTGAAATGGAATCCTTGAAAGCTACAGCTGCAACTATGAAAATGCATGAGGAGTTTAGAGTCTTTGTAAGATTTCATTCATCTCTCTTTGACAAGACAGCAAGTTGTTTGTGGAAAAACCTACATCGGATGCTTATGTTTATGTTATGCACTCCCATGGTAATAGGTTTCTTACTTTATTTCAAGCTTTAGGATAATCTTTCCTTTTACAGACATCCTGAAGTTTCTGTAGAGGGGAAAGGTTCCTGTGACTACTTTATTCACAGAAGTTTAAAATGAAAGTATGGACACTGGGGAGCAGTTTGCCTCTTTTTCCCTTGGGATGGTATGGAAGGACAATTGCACACATTGTAGTTTCAGTAGTAGAAGTAAGGCACAGTTGACATGAGAAGGAGGGTGATTCCCTAAATTCTTCCTCCAAAGTCTCACAGTGGGAGCCAGAAAAGAACAGAAATTGCAATTCTTATATAGAGAGAAAGTATTAGGTGAATATGTACCATTCTATACTACAATGTAAAGATCTCAGCTGCCTGGAATCCTGGAATACTTATGAAATTGGTACAAGCTAAAAAGTATTTTCTTTCTTGCTTCTTCATATCTAAAATTCATACCTCTTGAAAATCCTACTGTTTGAGCCACATGCTGATCCACAAGATCTAGCACAAAAGAGCATAAGTGACAGCAACTGAGCATAACAAAACATAGAAGACAAGAAAACAAAAACAATCACAGACATCAGGTAATTATGAAATCAATAAGAAATTTAGTAAGTCTGAAAAAATACTCAGACAACCTTCCAGAATAAAAGCCAGAGTTTCAATAAATAAATATCTGCAAAAAAAAAAACCCAACAGATACTGTGTCAGATCAAATTGTACAAGTTGATAGAGTTGTGTTAATTGTCTTCATTGTACATGAAAATATTGACTAATATCATCCAGTAGATACCCTAAAAAAAACAGAATTCTAAAAGACAAAAATACATTAATGACATTTATAAAAGTTAGAAAGGATAGGAATAAAATTTTGCACTTAGAGTGCTGCAAAGAAACCCTGTTAAATCCTTGGTTTACTTCAAATCCTGTTTTAGCCTTGCTTGTTTTTATCTTACACATGCCTCTAATTTCTCTGTTCTTCCTCTGCAACCTAGGGCTGAGAGCTTCTAGAGTTGCCTGTGTACTGTGTCTGTATTGAAAGAGTAAGCTGAGGAAGTCTCTTTGCTTAAAGATATACAATAAAATGCCCTGGCGAGTTAGTTCTGCCTCTTGAAAAGGATACATGACAATAGGCTTTGATTTCTTATTCCAAAAAACACTAGAAATGCGATTCCATTCTCCAGGAAGACTTAATTTTGCTTGTGAATATGTTGTCAGATGTTCATAGACAGATGTTTTGTTTTTGTTTTGCATCCTACATACAACTGTTTCCTGTACTAGAGATCTTGGCCTTGTTATATTAAAGCATGACAGCCTACAAGCTGTCTAGATGAGATGAAGTCTGTGGAAGACTTCTTCTCTTTTGAGTGCGCTGTAAAAGTGTCATGAAGTCTTCTATTCAAGCCAGCTGTAAAACTTCCAGAGGTTTCCTCTACAGCAAGTACTGGGTTAAGATTAAACTAGGCAAAATGCCTGAGGAGATACTGAATAGATTTGATACAAATTACACTGTCCTGCTGGTTTGAAAGTACACATTACTAGAATCATTAACCATAATCATCCTCAATTACAAGCACTGTAAGCACACATACAGCAGACCAATAAATGAAGCCATTGTTTGCATGCAATGCCCATCATTTACAAAGACATGGGTACCTCATCCATGGTTTGACACAAAAAATGTTATCTCCAACAGAATATTCTGAAAATTTTTTATGGTCTGAAATTGATGCCTCTTTCATTACTCTCCTCCCCCCCCTCCCCCCTCCCCCTCTAATTCCTACTTAGATAATCGGTCTTTTTGTGTCTTATTATCCTAGCTCATATGAAAAACACATTTTCAGTTTGGAGAGGACTCAGAATGGTCTTTATGAATTCCTGTAAGCAGCCAGCACTCCAAAAGTTTTCTCTGGGAGAATCTTTCATTAAGTAACATTGTTGACACATTTCCACAGTAAAACTGCAACTGGAAAAGGTACAGACCATGATAACAAAGAAAGAACTTATTAACAGACTTGCTATCCTTTTTGGGTCACCTCCTACTGTATTGCACTCTTCCTACCAGTACTGCATGACTGCAATGCTTGCAGTGTGTATAGCTCACATCCAGATGGAGAACAGAGTTAGAGTACATTTTAATAATATATATTCTCTTTCATGGTGCCAGTAAGTAATATAATGGGGGGTACTATTACAGTAATCTTTAAATTGTTTCCTACTACTTTCTCTAATGAAATGACACTTTTGAGAAAATAATTTGCTATTTTAATGGGAGGTATTGAAAATCTCTCCTGGTTTCACCAGGGTATGTAAATATATCTTTTATACTTGCATATAATATGCATTACTGCAGGTGGAGCTGATAACACTACCTATTATTAGAGCTGCCAGGTATTTTGTATTAGAAGGGTTTATTTTCAGTTACACATAGCTTTAGAAATTTTATGTATTTAGGCTACTAATTCTTACACTTTGCCACAACATTTTTGTCTGTCACAAAGCATTTTTCCTTATTTGGTGAAAATTTTGCCTAAATGTTTTAGTCCCTTTAAGAGAGGGATTGTTGATGTTTATTCAGTCTTCTGTCTTAAAACATGGGGTACTTTCATGTTCCCTTATGTGTTTTAGAAAACAAGATTTGAAGGTGGCTTGAGGTGAGGTGTACACATTTTGTTATCCCTGTGGAAAATGTTCAAAGTTTAGACAATTTATAATGTTTTTAAAATTGCAAATTAATTGAGTTGGAGAAAACTTAAGACTTCAGCAGGTAGCATACTCTCAGGAACCTACACTGACTATGTCAAATGATGACATTTTCCAAAAATGAGGTTAAAAACTCCTACTGGGCTCACTCTGATCTTTCCCACCATGCTGGTGAGCAGTGCTTTTGATACTATCCCAGCTGTACTGAGTTTGAAGAACCTTGACCCATGCTCTGATGTGGATCACTGCTTAGCTCTTGATGCTCAGTTAGAAAGAAGGAGGAAAGATGAAGCAGAGATGTCGTTTTGCCTCTGAAAGCCATGTAGTACTGCTGTTTGGAGGGGAGGTCAGCTCTGGTTCTCTCTTTGGCTACATATGTAATCTTCCTCCACTGCAAACAGGCACCATACCTAACATGGCCAGCTTAGTTAGTGAAGTTTCAGTGTGATGAGACGCATAATGTGTGAGAACAGAGGTGCTCCAGAGCAGGGAGCAAAGTGGCATAGTGAATTGTGTGCTATCTGTTGGAAGGAGCTCTTGGATCACAGCTCCATTACCACCAAACTGCCTACGCAGGTGCAGACGGAAGACCCAGCAAGGCTCACCACTCTTGAATTTTCCTGTCAGAAAATAATTTGCTAAACTTTTCTGTAGGTCACTCTCACCAGAAAAAAAAAAAAAAAAAAAAAAAAAAAAAAAAAAAAAAAAAAAAAAAAAAAAAAAAAAAAAAATTCTCTAAATCCAGTCTGAAATTGGCATTTGGCAATGAGGTTCCTCCAGCAAACACTTAGAATTCAGGATTCCTTAATCTCACAACACATTTGGAAACTCTCTAAGTTATTCTTTTTGTCTTTAACAGGAAGTTATGACAACAAGCTGAAACTAGCTCAGCACAATTTGATACAGTCGGGAGTCTTTTAAATAACTCTTTCCAACAAGTTTTGGGAACACATTAAGAGATGTTTGGCCATCAGCATAACTATTTCTGAATATAACGAGTACTTACTGTAAACAGGAAATCTAAGCTCTACATTCTTTTTAGATTTATCTCATCACTGAGCATATCTGAACACAACAATCATGTTATTTATTGCTTGGTCAGAGTTAGGATTAGTTTGGCACCAGAGAAAGGATCGCTAAGAATATGAGATGTGGTTACAAATAATTTCCAGGTGCTTTTTGAAAGTTAGTGTCCTGGTTTTGGACGATATTAGGTTTTATCAATGGACAAGAGACGGATAGGGAAGGCAGCAATTTATTAAAGGGTAGATATATGGGGGAATAAATGGGGTGATTTGCCAATTATGACCAGCCTGGACTCCCTCTGACAGACACACACACACACCCCCACACCCACACACACACCCGG
>VYZS01048378.1:11837-29489 GCA_013400695.1 Neodrepanis coruscans
CACAGGCATTTTTGTTTCCTTTGGGCCTTCATTTTTAAATTTATTTCCACTTACGCATACCCAAACAGTGAGCACGTCCCAAACAGCTGAAACTTTTTCTCTCCTTTTTTTTTTTTTCTTTCTTTTCTATTTTAAAAACTACACCCAGGTATTTGAAACAGAGCAGGTGCAATCCAACCTTCTGGACCACAGATACGGCCAAACTCAGAGGTGGGAAGTGCAGAACTCCTGTTTTCTTCCCTTCCCTCTGCAAAGCCAAGGCAGGAAGGATGGCTATGGATCACTCATGGTGGAAATCACCAGCCTGGCAAAGCCCAGCTTGCCAAGGACTGTATCCAACGCACAGATTCCCATATTTTTTAACACTCCACTCACATGGGAAGAGACACAGTTTCCCTCTGCTCCCAACACAGCTGACTGGGACCATGGAGGAGAACAGGTCTCACATCCAGCCCTCCTTGCCCACCTCAAAGGCTGCTGGGGGCAGGAGGCAGCAGGAGGAGGTTTGGCCACATGAATCGACCTGTGCAGGCAGGGCCAGGTTGGGCAACTCAGCCTAAAGCTGCTCCACAGATGGCAGTATAGATTACACAGGGCCTCTGATTTACACCCCTATTAGCATAACGAGCAAGCAGTAAGCAGGATTCTCTTCCAGGAGTAAGCAGGATTCTCTTCCAGCCCATGCATAAAACAAGTATCTCCTTCAAGTCTTTTCCACTGCAGAGAAAGAGTGGGAAAAACTTTCACATGCTCTTAAGCATCTCAGCTTTCCATCAGCAACACCATACTTTTTTTCTTTTTTGTGGGGGGGGGACAGCAGAAATATAACACTTCTCATTTATCCTCAGTTTAACATCCCCTATGCTCTCATTCTGTGTTCTTTTCTGTGGTACCTAAATTCTGTAATATACTGAGGGAAAACAAATATGAAACTGCCGCAACGCAACCTGCAGGGTCTTCAAACAACACACAACATTCACAACGTGACAGAGGACCATCAGGGAGTCATCCCAAATTCCCTGCCAACAGACTGACAAAAGCAGCCAGTGATGAAACACCTATGGACAATGCTAATCTTTAGGCATATTGGAATGCATATGGGAAAATTAGAAATAATAATTTTAAAAACACTGATGAGGGTGGTAACAGGATGAGATGGTGGACTTGCATTTTTAAGGACAGCACTGAACCAGAATGTTTTCAGTAGAGGATCATTTTCCCTTTGTTTCACTCACAAATACAGGTCAGGCTTATGGAAGTAATCCTTCAAAGACAGAAGTACAATTTCCAGTAGGTACAAATCAATTCGTGCCACAGTGCAATTCATGCTACTCATGTATTGAACTGCTCTCAGTTGATTTGTTGTGTAAAGAACAGAACGTATCCCTTCCCCCCAAAATATACACATATCTCAAAACTTGAGTGCATTTTCTTTTTATTCTCCCTTTTTTTTTGGAGACAAAACCCACCAACAAATTGAAAGCTCAACCAGCATGTGCAGAGGAGGACAATCAGCCAGGGAGACTTGGGAGCAACCTGATGACTTCTCAAAACTGTTGTGTATTTAGACATGACTATTTGCAATTCAATGCTGTTGTAGAGGAACAGCACTTACAACTGTTCCAAAACCAGCATCAATTCCTAATTCCTTGGCATCCAGTTTGTTACAGAGCAGTCTGAATGACCTGCCATTTACAGAATGAGCATTCCCCAGAGACAGGCACATTTAATTGGGGGTGGTGACAAACATAATTCAGAGGAGACATGTGGACTGAGAACCAAACTCTTCTTAAATCTTTTCTGAACCACCTTTTATTGCTCAGTTGAAAGGAATTTGCAGCACAAAACGATAAGAAATACAAACTACTTTCTTAATCCGTATGCCAAAACATTTACTTTTCTTTCTAATGCCACTTTAATTTTTGGTAAAATTCCAAACCAAGGGTTTATATTTCATGATATTGTCAACTTTGCATAAAACTACTGGTATGACTCGTGACTTATACACCCTCAGGGAGACTATTGATTTTTTTCTCCTTCATAAATCTGAAAATGCTCTGTCTCTTCCCAGTGGGCCCATTATATTTATTGGTATCTATCCCAAAACAACTGCTCAAGGTTATAGCTATAAAAACATTTGGGGTTTTAATTCACTATACAGAGGCCAGAGGAGTCCACAGATTTTGGCTCAGAACCCATATTTGCCCTGACTACAAAAGATATGTATTCTTTTTTATTGTGTGTCAGGATCACAAAGTAAAACTTTTCCTCAGAACAGGGTTTATACCCTCTCTGATGGAATATTAAACAACTTTTAAAGGAAGGTAACAAGTGTAACAAGACCCTCTTTATGCAGCAGAGATCAGACAATGACAGTTAACAATAAATATTGGTATAATTACGTATTTCATAAATATTTATTGCATAAAGATTTCCCTAAAACTCAAATTTCCCTATGGACTAGCAAAAATAAAGAAATTATCCTGGCCCCAAAGAGTAGATGCCTGACTTTTGAAAACCATTTGAATGTCTGACATCTCAGATAAAAATAAAGTACATGGAGACGAGGACAAAGATGAAAAAGAAGATTTAAGCTCTTCAGGCCATTAAAATACAGTAATGCTGCAATGACTGATCATGTTACTATTTCTTTAATTGGCATTTGAATCTTCAAAGATAACTTTGCATCAACTTTTAAGCTAATTTATGAAGGAACAGGGCAATGTGCAATAATCTTCTACTCCTTCTACATGTACTGAATCCAAAGGGAAGATTTGCATGGGAATTTTTTAAAACTGTACTAAGCCATATATCCTCTGCTATAATGATCTTCCAAGAGAGTCTGTGCCTGTGGGATGTTCCTCTCAACACAAGAAAACTGCTGCCAATATACACTTTAAACTGAGCCACGGGACTACTTAAGAACTTATCCATGGCCACCCCTGGAGCAGGTGCTGGGAAAATGTGGAAGAGCATTAGAGTAACGATTTTGATTTCTTTCCCTGTCACTGGTATGGCCCTGAAAGGTGGGAGTAACACCAGCACATTCCCTGTTCCACGAAGCAGCTGTGCAAGTAAAAGGATGCTGCCTCCAAACCAGCAGCTACAGCAACACCCTTTAGTTTTGAGACATGTAAAAATATAGTCATCACAATAAAAACTTCAGCCTTTGCCAACGGATTTCACTAAGTGGTATCTGAGATACCATAATTTTGATTACATTTAGAACAAAAGCATATGCCTACTGTGCAGCTAAAAGGACACAAATGCTGACTATATATTGCTTCACACTGTACTTTAATAAATTAAACACAGAAATTGCAGTATGTTATCCATATTCTACATGGAAATACCTACAGCAGAATTTATAACTGGCAGCTGACCAGCTGGCAAGGCAGGCCCAGGCTTTGCATATCACATAAGTACACAGGCTTTCATTTGTAATCTAGCTTTCATAAAATGAGCAGTAGCAAATTTTCAAGTCTGTAAATTCTGTGCTGAATCAACACACTCAACTCCAAAATCTTGCGTCCCAAGAGTATGACCTGCTCCAGAAAAAAAACTGGGTTTATTTTAGATCATTTTACAGTGCCAGCTTTTATAAACATGTTTGGTAAATATAGACCAAGGCACACACTTCTGGTTTTGATATAAACCTTTGATAGGGAAAAAAACTTCCAACAACAACCCAAAAATTTGGGGTATTTCCAGTAACATGAGACTGCCAAACATTAACACCACAGGTTGATTTGCTTTCATGATGTGCTGGTTATTTGTTTAATTTGGTGGTAGTTTGTAACGTTGCTTTTTCCCTCTACTCTTCCCAGTATTGAAGTTATTATGACCTAATTTTTATATCAAGACAATTATCACAAATCTTTCCTGCTTCGCTTGAGTAATATTTAACAAATTCAAAATGAGGAAAAATGTTCCACTCACTGTATGTGGAATTTGCTACAGAGACACAGTATCTGTAGCTTTCAGAAATTATTTACTAATCCATTGTCATTAAAATAGGTTATGTTTACAACTTAAAAGCTCATTGTCATAGTAGGAAACATTCTTAGCCTACAATCAGAGAAAAACTGAACTTCTAGAATTTATTCCTATCAAACCGTATTTTGATCTGAGAGACATTTTGAGAATTAGTTTTTATATGACAATCTGTGACAGGAAAATGTGGAGTGTGAACTTACAGATAATTCAAATCTCTTGATATTTAAAAATAAAAATCTTTAGCAAATTACCAAGGCTGTAAGTAGGGAGAAAACACAGAAAGAATCCAGGCTTGTTTCAGGATTCAAGCGAGTGACTTCAAAGTAAATAACAACATTTCTGACAAGCACAAAACATGATAAAACACACCTTTTTTCTTTTCTAAACAGAACTCATTATTAAATAAAACCTCTCTCTCCAGGGAAAAACAACCATGGTGTGTGTTAAAAGAAGGACTGGAAAGCACCACTCATGGGCTGGAAGCCACACACTCTGTGCTGCAGCTTCTGCCTTTGCTGTGGAAGCAAATTCACTGTTACTGAAACCATGAGCTGGTGTGATGTCCTGGGCAGGTTTCAGTGCCAGCCCTTGGCATCATCCTTAGGGACAGCAGGGTGTGATTTGGGACTGGAGTCACATTTGGAAGGTGCCTTTGGCTGTCCAAGACACCACCACACAAATAGAAAAGGTCACGAGGCGAGAACTGACAACTTATATTGGGTGTTATCTTGGGATCAACATGCCAATGAATGTCACATGATTCACTTGCTCCTTACAACCTGCTTTATCCCAGTACAACTTGAATTCCTTTCTGCTTCCCTTTTTTATTTCTGAGCACAGAGAAAAAGATGCCTCTTCTGTCTTTCCCACTCTACCCTCTGCTGACTTCAAATATGGAAAGCAAATCAGGCAGAATTCCACATTACAATTTTAACATGCCTCTGTACAGCAAAATGAACATGTGATTTAGCATTTTCTAGACTTACTTCAACTGTTAGATAAGTTATCCCATTTTTTCATTTCCTATGCTAAGCAATGGGACAAACCAGGAATGCATCCACAGTTTGAAATCACATTCACAGAAATACATACGACATGACAAGTTAGAAATATCTAAAATTTCAAACAGAATTGTCTATAGAAGAAGTGTTTTATTCAAGTGTACTAAGTTTTCTTTTCATCTACAGAGACAGAGACTCTCTCCCTTGTCTCTAAGGACAGTTAGAGCTCTAAGCAGTCAAACACCACTGTGTACTTAACCCTTTTTCCAGGGAATAGGAGCCCGTGTAACACTGTTAAGGGAAAAGATGCAGCTACACTGTGTTTAGATCACTAAGAACTTGTCAGTGTTGTAAGAAAATGCCCCAAGAGGCCAAGAAGGGAGTTGTGACACCGTGATTTTGCATTGATTTTATAGAGGATGCCTGAACACTGTGACAGCCAGGGGTATGTTCATTTCCTCAAGCCCACAGCACAAAAAGCAATGGGTTAGTTATTGGAAGCAATTAACTGTAGAAAGATAATTTGAAAATGGGATTTAAAACCAAGACGTGTGAGAAGAAACAGAAGATTTTTAACAGAGCCAGCAATTCCTATGGAGCACCTCGAATGGTGCCTAAAGTTACCTCACTTTCACCTACACAGAGGTTGCCTTTCCAGAGGCATTTCACCAAATTACATTTCCTACTCTCCTGCCTCTGTTTACTGCAGTTTCAAAAGAATGTGTATTAGTACTGGAGGAATAGCAGCAGGAAATAAAATCTGGGTTTAATGGGAACTACTTAAATAAAGTTTAAAAATAAAGTACTTCTTTTCAAAACTAGATTGCTTAATTTTTTAAGGGCTTTGGCTCTGCAATGTACAAGGGTGCTTTAAGATGCAGATACCCAAACCCCCGATTCACTTTAAAATTAGTGCTCTCTTAGAAGTATGAATTGCTCCATCTGGAAGTGATTAGGGTTCCAAGGATGTGCAGCATTAAGTAATTTAACTTACTGAAGTGTTTCTTTTTTAATAAGCTCTTCAATTTAAAACTAAGAATAGTTTAAAAAAATCCCACCTCCTTCCTAGTACAGCTGTTTGAGTCACATGAACCACTTTATTCATTTAATAACCTGAAAAAGGTGGGGGAAGGCATTATTTGAGGCCAACAGTAGCAACTGTGTCAGCAGTAAGCTGGAGGTACAACTCTAGAAGAAAATAAAAGTTAAATACCCCACCCAAAATGTTGTCTGTGATAGTCACCATCATTTTATCTTCTGGCAGGAGCTTCTTCCTTGTCTGTCTTTGAAATTCTTTTGGTGAACATTTCTCAGATGTTTCCAGGGCGTTTTAACAGAAGGGGAGTTAAAAGTTGGCATTTGACAATGGTAATTTTGGCATTTTTCAGGTTAAAATCTCTATGTAATTTTGAAGGGTTGAAAAGTTAAAGTAAGAGATGATAATTGCTCTGGGGAACGTGAAAATTAAAATATATTTCTAACTTGAATGAGCTGACATGCATCATCAGTTGTATTTTCAATTAAGGTTCTGCAATGTTGATTAATTCACTCATTTGAAAACAATTTACATACAAGATGGTCAGGGAAGTGGAATGTTGCCCTGGGGAAACTCAAGAGAAGAGTCAGGGATCAAAGTCTGAAAGCAAATTGACATATTTGGGGAACTTTCAAGAGCATGATAGCAGTGGTTGAAGATCAGAACACGCAGATGAATGCTTCCTGCTCAGATGGTGATTACTGCCATCACTGAAAATCTAAGCCTTCAGATTTTTCATAAACACACAGCCATGTACTTCATACTATTAAGAAAATGCCAACCATCAGTCTAAGGAGCTGAGTCTGAGTACTGAGATGGAAATTAGCTCTAGAATTTGCATTCAGGAGAGTGTAAGCGTGTGGACAGGCTTTTATGTTATGAAATTATTTCCTTATTTAAAGAACTGTACAACCCTCACCAGCTGACTCCAGAAGAACCCTAACTTTCCCTCTATGCCTGGCTGTTAGGATTAACCAGGAATATGAGTGAGAATTTGACTTATTTATAAATAAATCTAGAGATAAATATTACCAGTAATCACTACTGTATTTCAACGGGACGCCTCAAGTTAAACTGCAATTTGCTAAGTTTAAATTGAAAAAAAAACAATTCAAATTGCAATCAACTGGTCTCTTTGAACTGTACAGAAAACACAGACTTGCAGCATCTAAGGAAATTAATGTAGCTAACATTTTAAAAGCAATTCAACCAATTATAAAATTTACTCACAAGGCTGACACACCATGCCAAGACTGTTGGTTTCACACTTCCCACGTAAGGAAATGTTTAGTAAAGTAAAAAGCACATATTATATATTAGCTAAATCAATGTCAAGCAGAAACAAAAAGAATTCAATAAATATCAGTTTGAACCTGGAGACAAAGTAGGAAACATGAAACTACATGATTTTTTTTAATCCATTCCATAATGAACAGCTAGAAGTGCCCTCCACCAGCTGTTGTTGGAAAGCTGTCAGTTCGTTTTTAAATAGAGATGTCAAAGGTCTGCAAACCTGTTATTGAACAAGAGTGAAAAGCATATGACTATGAACAATTGGAAACGACTGGGTGATGGGGTTAGGTGCAGGGACACATGATTTCAGGCAACCTTTTGGCTTGCCATGTTCTTTGAAACTCAGTTCTCTGGGGCTTTCAAGGCTCTACTGTTACCCAAGTGATACATAAATTCAGGACCACAAAGCATACCTGAGCCTGGCTGCTCTAGGGGCTCCTAATGAGTTAAAAATGAGAATGTCAGCACAGATGAACTCTCAGAAGTGAAAACTTATGCTCTGTATCTCTAGAGGTAAAAAGCAGACCTAAGTCTAAACTTAAATGCAACACATTCCTGCTCTAAGAATACACACTGCAAACAGAGAGCATACATGTAAAATACCATCCAGTTACTGCCAGATACATATAAAGATGGTTAAAACTCTAAGCTTCATTATTTTAGTGGTTTTTCTTATGATGGTATGAAGGTATATATTTTTACTGATGTATTTTACTGATATATTTTTACTTATGCAATTGTGAAACCCGACTCTGATGTGGATGCTCAAAGCAGAAAGTTGCATTTATGTGAAAGTTCTACCTGTGCCAGTATATGACACAGGGACAGAACCTTCTGTATTGGGGTCAGACATCTACTTCCACAAAAGTGAATGTCCTTGGGCAAAACTGAGCAACTGAGATACAAAAATACATCAACAGGTCATCTTTAAATGAGAAACTGATAATTTTGTGTTTAATCATGAACAGAAAACAAGGGTAAGTAACCCCCACCTACCACATTCAGCAATGGCATTGAAGGCTCATTAATGGAAACAGTGAGGAACACAAGCTCCCCTTTGCAGTGGGGAAAAAAAAGGATGGAAAAGAGAAATGTATAAAATGAGGAAAAAAATTGTTACATCTTCATCCACCCATAAGGTGTGGATGAGCTGGGTGCCCTCCTGACAGTCCTTGGATTAGAGAGTGCCAGGCACTTGATGGAGCATCCACATGGGAACCAATACACAGGGCACATGAAACTTTCTACTAAAGATACAAATATGGCCAAACACAAGGCACAGGAAGCACAAAAAAAGCCACAAAATTCAATATATTTGTTTAAACAATGAAAACTCCACCACACAGAGACCAACAGATCAGCCAAAACACCAACTGCGTGAGGGCACAAAGAGTGCACAGATTAAGAAAAACACCTCTAGAGAAGGCAGGTAAGAGGAATAAACCCTGCTGGAGTTATCAGTGCCTTGCATCTCCCAGGATCTCCACAGGCAGTGCCAAGTCTTTCCCGCGCAGGGTGATGGATGAGTCCATGTGAGCCCTGCGGAAACGATGCTTTTACAGATGCTGTCACAAGGACCTTGGTTGCTGAGCTTAAACTGCAGGAGCCCAGGACATGAGCTCTTGAATTGCCTTGTCGGGAGGAGAGCGTGCCAGCTGAAAACACAGCCACCAGGCATCTGGAAAACCCACTTCCCTCAGCAGGCTGCTCTTTCCCAGCCTCCGTGCAAGCAAAGGGCTCGATGAGCTGACAAAGCCAATTCAGCAGAAACCCAAAAGCAAAACATTTGTCTTATTTTTAAAATATAGGAGCTGACAGAGGTGTCCATCCACTGGCAGCTCTGACTCTGGAACCTGTGTGTGCTTCATTTTTAATGCTGTTTACACCAAGTAGTTGACAGCACCAGCAATAATCATCGCTCCTGTCTTTCTACGGGCAGCTTTGAGGGATCAGGGTCTGTGCTCCCCGTGCTCCCCAGGCATGGATCGTGAACAGAAAAGAAACAACAAGCAGGAAAATACAATCACTACAAAGTTCTAGAAGAAAAATGTGGAGTATACATTACAACTGAAAATATTTTAACAATTCTTATGTAATGAAGACAAAATGACTCCAAAAGACAAAAAGAAGAGACATCAGGCTTTGTATGTAAATAGAAAGGGGAAACAAGCAGTTCATACAGGGTTATAAACCTAAAATAAGGCAGTGAAACATGGCTACATTTTCAATGTTGCCAGTGCTGCAGTCAGGTTATTTATTTTCAGGGAAAGAGTTAAAGCCTATTTACCTAACTCCAACAAGGAGTTAAAGCCTATTTAAAAAATCCTGTGTAACTGGATGACTGGAAGGATCCTTCTGTTAAAACATCAGAAACATCCAGCTACTTGAAGGGCGTACATACAACAAAAGTCTTATTAGGCAATGAAAAGAATATGTCCTTTTCCCTTCAGCAGGCCTATTTATATGCCTAAAATTAAACACATGCCTAATAATTAAGCGTGATTAGGTTCCAATTACTTCGTTTGTGCTTCTTTAGTGCTTTTTTCATTCCATTCTAGCTGCATCCAAATGTGAAAACCAGAGAAGTGAATGGCTGAGATTGACTGCCATCGGTTTCAGACACATTTCAGCCCACCCTGGAAAATATAAGCTTCCTGTCATATGCTGTCAGTAAAACTCATGTCTTCCAAACAAAGGTTCTGAGAACAGAGCTTACATGGCACCTTTGGATTTTACATTTTGTTTGACATCTACCATTTGTGAGAAATGCCATTTTATAACCACTTTCCATCCTGTCTGTCCCCATCACCACCACCCCCACCAAACATAATTGCTTTTACTATAAATATCTGACAGTGCAACTGAAAGTAATAGAGTGAGATTTAGAAAGCTCCTGCTGACTGCCTGATAGAATTCATGGAATCACAGAATAGGTTGAGTTGGGAGGGATGTTAGAGCTCACTCAGTTCCAACCCTCTGCCACTGGCAGGGACACCTTCCACCAGACCAGGTTGCTCCAAGCCCAATCCAGCCTGGCCTGGAACACTTCCAGAGATGGGGAAGCCAAAGCTTCCCTGGGCAACCTGTGCCAGTGCCCAGCTACTCTCACAGTGAAGAATTTCTTCCCAATATCTGATCTAACCCTGCCCTCTGTCAACTTAAAGCCATCCCCCTTTGCAGAATTGCGCACTACATACCTGCAAGTTTCATCTCAGAAATTCAATATTAATGTCCTTTTTTCTCCATTCCTTACTCGAACATACCCTAAGTTTAGCAGGTATAGTACATTTAATAAGCAAAGGAAAATGAATCAGCTTTGCCCATTATTTCCTGACTCAAATACACATTAAAGTAGGAAATAACTGAGATGATGCACTGTATTAGCTGCTATGGAAAACAACCCCTGATGAATGTTTAATTTACTGAGGAGACATTAGAATTGTTCCAGACCTGCCAATAATAATGGAGCAGGGAGCCTTGACAGCAGAAAAGCAATGGCTCTAAAATGGCATAAAGAGAAACAATCTGGTATTAAAAAGAAACGTGAACAAATCAAACAGATGTTCACTTTAAAAGATAAAGTTGATTCCAACACAGTTATAATTTACAGGTGTAATTCAGAATATATGTGTTATGCAGAGCACCAAAGACTTTCCAAATTAAAATTGCAGGAGTGTCATTCCGGTCACATTAAAAGAGGAGACGAGGATCTATATCATTTTTTGTGTCTCTCCTACCACTCAAGTAATTCTATAAACTGAGAGTGCAAATCTAGGTAAGAGCTGTGCTGAAGACACAGCCTTAAACACCCAAACCAAAACACCTTTTCCCAAAGGGTTCTTGGGGTACATGGTACAAAGGGTACATGGGGGCAAACGGCCTGGGTTTCAGGGTGGCTGTACATAAAGAGCCAACACTTGCCCCTGTGCTTTTGCAAAACTTCAACTACGTAAAACTTATTTTTCTAAACTCAGTGAAGAACAGGATCTCAGCCATGAGGTCCCACCTTATCCCTGGGATCCTGGGAAATTCTGAAGTCCTGAAGCAGCACCAGGACTGATGCATATCTAGTGATTTCTCACATGATTACGCAAAAGGTGAAAGGAGGCGGAAATGTGGTTTCACAATCGGTCTCAGAGTTCAGGAGCAGATTACACCATCCACTGCCCCAGGGAAAACCACCCTTCCAGCAGTACCCCTGAGTGGAAGTGACCCTCTTCCCTCAGGCTACCCCTTCCCTGCCTGGTATCCACACCCTGCCCCAGCAGCATCCTCCAATAGACTCCCTTGTTCCCAGACCATCCAACACGGTGAGTTCCAGGAGGAACCAGCCTGGATGTTGAGTTCCAGGAGGAACCAGCCTGGACGTGACAGGAACTTGCCTCCTAAGCCCACGGGACAGTTTGTGCCTCTCAGAGCTGCCATTTCCTAACATCAAGAAGTAATTAATCTAAGCTGACTTCCATCATGGAGGGAACAGTTTGCCAGCAGTTACCACATAATGTTATGTTAGAAATTATACATGTTCACTAGGCTGGAGATGTGCCTGAGGCATTAACTGTAAATGGTACTTTTCAGCAGAGATATGTCTGTGGGCATGAAGACTGGAGCAAGGAAAGCCGTGGCAGTCATGGATTGCACAACAGTTTCCATAAACAGAATCTTCTGTTGAGAGCTTTTCCCCCTGCTGTACTAAAGTTTTCCATGTTTGGCCTTGGAAAAAAAAAGCAGAATTGCTCTAAATACTTCAGGAATGAAAGAACTGTGCCCATCTCAAATCCATCACTGGGGAGACAAACAGGAGTCTGATTTCACCGCATCTGTTCTCACCCAAGATTTACTTCAACATGTGGTTCTTTCTCCATTTCCATCTTTAATTTTTGGCTCTTCCCTTCAGAAAATACTAACTAAGGCAAGGTTTACTCAGATGGATAAACATATCTGAGCAGCAGTGCTTTGAATTAGTTGGTGTATCTTGAGGATGGAGGGTCATCGACTGAGCCCTGCAGAGGGTGGACATGTTAGGGAAGCCTGGGAAGCAGTTTATGCCTTGCTTTGTGAATTTTGGAGCCTGGAAAGGCCTTAAACTTCATGGTATGTTGATGTGTGAGGAAGAATAGAAGAGCAGCAGTGGCAAAAATCATAAATATGTAAAAATTGTGGTAATCAGTCTAAAGCATCATGAGCTAATTCCAGTGCAGTGGATAAAATTCATTCATGGAACCAATTCCTGTCCTACCTTTCACTTAAGCTGTTATTTCCTCAGGTAGTGCACAGACTCTGTGATGGCATTCTAAGCAGGATGATTTCACACTGAAGCATTTGCACAAGTCCTGTGAGGTATGAAGATCCATTGGGCTGTTTGGATTTGTTATGATCAGGAGGTTTTCTCCAGAAAAGACTTTTGACATCAGGGAGATAAGCCAAGAGCAAGGGAAAGCATCAATCACATGCACAGAATAAAGTTTTCCCTTTAAAGTTTTCCCAATCTGACATTATCTTCTTAGAATGAAATATAATCTGTGCTATAAACTGTTTTAAGCATTAGGGAAACAAAAGCCCAAGCGCACGAGTTAAATTGCTATCAAGAGGAAAATCCATATTATATAGGTGACAGGTTTTCCTAACAAAGCATTTAAAAGAGCAAAATACGGGAAATACCACTGTCTGCCTCCAAATACCTGCAGAAAAGGTTAAGGAATATAAAAGGCAAAAGAGGAAAAAATATTAGCACACAACAGCATAAGCGAAGAGCGCAAAGAGTGTTAATTAGTGTATTATAATGACTTCTGACAGCTTCACATAATGCCTTTTCATCAGCATACTGTTTCAATTATGCATTCTCCACTTCCCACATTAAAACCAGCTTCACTATTATTTTTCACCTGCTGCTTCAGTATTAGGTTTTAGCCCTTATGTCTTCCAAGAAAATAATTTTATTTTCCGGAAGGTACTCACTGATTCCCTCAATAAACACCAGTGAAAACATTCCTCTGCTTTGTGAAAGCCTAAAAGGAAAAGAGAGGGAAATGCTACAGTGTGGTCTGCTTTGTTATCTCCCATACACCACGATCCTCCAGGCGGCACAAAGCCCTGTGTTAGAAGCAAATGTGCAGCTCAGAGTTGGAACAAACACTTTAAAGTGGACTAATGTTCCCCAAATGCTGAAAAAATGATGGAACAGCCCTTTTATTCCCATACACACCCCTCAGCTCCAGCTATTCAACATGGAAACAAGCATTAAGGTCTGAAAGTCTGATCTACCAAGAGTATAAAATGAATTTTGTTATTTCACTGCTGATATGGAATATGTACTTTCTCATCTATTTTTTAAACTTGCACCTTGAGGAAAAGCATATCAGGAAATCCAAAATAAAAGGTGTAACTGCACCTAAATCCTTTCCAATCTTTCAAATGCTGGATCAATTCATTATTGCCACAGGAATGGGGCACAAGGAAGACTGGAAAACTGCCTCCCTCCTCACTGGCAAGGTTGAGCAGTGCACCATGATGACAAGCACAATGGCTGAGTTCCACGGGGCAGAACGGATCAAAGGAGCACAAATCCTTGGCATACCCTTCCAGCCAGGCACTGAAGCAGGCTCTGGCAGCAGACCTGAGCCATAGTGAGTGGGTGTCCTCCTACAGAAGCCTCTGAGCCCACTCCAGGGAGAGGCAGCAGCTGGAGCACAAGGATTGCCTCCAGGAAACAATCTTTCCCATCCCAAAGTGCACAGGACACACCCTATCTGCAGTCATGGTATGGGTGGAAGAATTTTTTCCATGCACTCACAGACCACTCTGTTCCAACAAGTCTGGTGCATTCTTCCTCTATCCACTGCTGAAAGGTGCCAAGAAACCTGTAAAGCAAGTTGGGATTTTGAGCAGCACTCCAGAGGTAGCCAGGGCCTGACAGGATTTGGTGTTCAGGGAACCACCACGGGCAGAGCAGTTGCTAATGGAATGACAGTATTCCCACATTTTTCAACCACCTCTCCACTCATTTCATGAAACAATCAGGTAGTAAGAAAACTCTTGAGACAGAGCCACAAAAGAGAAGCTCCTCCTTGAAATTTTCATGCAGCAACTCATCTCCCAATTATGCCTCTTCCTTTTACATCACACTGAATTTTAACAGGGAAAATGGCACAGAGCTGAGAGGCAACTTTTGGCCTAAATTCTGTATTTGGTCAAAGTTCTCGTATACCTCTGCTCATTCTTCCTCCACCAAATAATGCTGTAAGCCCTTAATTAAAGTTTCTATGGGCAGGGTGACACTCCCAGGCAATGAAAATGCACACCTGGAGGTTTGACAGCAGCATCTTCCATCAAGCAATGCAAACCAATAAGTAGCTGCAACCTTTTTTAGGGAATTTGGATGCTTGCAGCAATCACAGACTGTTGGACTGAATTTTCAACCCCAGGCACCTTTTAAAAGGAAGACTCTTCAGGCTCCATAATGCTTTATTATTATTAATATTTATTTATTCATCTAAAATTTATTTAATGGCCAGACTTTCCCATGTGCTTGGTACCCTCACACTCCTTCAGCAATCTCTCTGAAAAGGTGTCTGGTAAGATCTTAAATCAGCACTGGAGTGCTTAGAATTAGTAAGTATTAACAGATTTAGGCAATGAAATTTTAAGCTACTAAAGCTTATTATTTTCATCCTCAAAAATCTATTCATGTAAGTGCAGTCACCTTTTAATTCAGAGCAGAAGATTTGAGATTTAAATGTAGGTTCACTTGAAGTGAGTTTAGCACACAAAAAGTGACAGGAGTTGGAATACAGCTCTTTTGTGAACTGAAGAAAAAGAAATGAAAGAATGGAAGCAGCAAACAAATTACAAGACTTGTCAACCTTGTTAGATATTGTGTTGAGAGCAGGAGGGATGAATGGGGACTTCCCACTTTTATGCCTATCACAAACAAATGAAGATATATGCATGGTTTTGAATAAGGTATTTAGGAAGTGACAGATAAGTCTTGGGAAGGCACATTTGCTTTCCCTGCTGAGAAAATAACACGTCTCAATAACACCACTTTCTGTCAGATTCCTCGGGACAATGATTCACTGAGGGCAATTTTAATTTATTTTGACTGTTTACTCAGTGTTGACAATCTGAATTGGTAACTTCCCATATTCTCCTGCAGGAAACCGTCTAAAACGTGACAGCTCAAGCTGGAAAGAATTAATACCCTCAAAATCATACATCTCTTAACAAATCCTCTTTCTTCCCAGATATCCCTGCCTTAATTCCAGCATTCCAGCTCTGTGTTTGTTTTGTCCAAAAGGAGGCCATTTCATCCCAGGATGTAATTCTTCCCATTATTTTGGAATTACATGCATCAACCATGTTTGGATAAGCCTCCCTCCCCCACCACCGTCCAAAAAAAAAAAAGCCAGAAAAAACAAATTGGAAAATTATTTGACTGTCAGAAACTGCTGCTCTCCAGAAAGAACTGTGCTCATTCATGTACTGGAAAAATTCCTTCTCTTTAGATTTCCCTTCTTTGAAGAACAAGACCATATGCTGCATGAACATCCAGACTCAGTGCTATCCACAATGTCAACACAGATTCACACAGGCAGCACATTTAACCCCACAGCAACAATCTTAACATGAAGGGAGCAAACCAGAGTACGACAACCAACCTCTGATGCAGAAATACAGGTTGTGCCACTGGCACAGCTTAACCAATTGTTTCTAATTGTCACAGGAAAACCTGAAAACTACATTAACCTTCCCAAAAGGCTTTACAAGGAAAAATTCTCTGCCACCACTTTGTTGGTATGGCTGAAATCACACCTTCAACAGAGGGCAAGCTCAAATTTCTTGCTCCTAGGAATCTCAAACAAGAACCACTCCTCCTCTCAAGCAAGAAACCATTTTTATTTTCTTTTAATTGTTCCTTTCTCTAAGTAGAAAAAGTGCACCCTACTATTAGCCTGCTATTGTTAAGTAATCTGAAATGTATAGGAAAGTAAAATTAAAGCTCTCACAAAACTGACATATGCTTCAAAAACCATTCCACATCACTTGAAGACTCCTGCTTCACTCTGTTTTATTGTTCTCCAGCCTAGTTAATCTTCTGATACGTAAAGGTCATTGTTCCATGTATTCTAAAGATTAATACTTATGCAGGAATGTGGGAAGGGTTGTGTAGGTAACTCCAAAATCAATCCCATTAGGGTAGAAAAAAGAAGGGATGCCAAAACTCCTCTCCTACAAAGATAAAATGTAAATGCTGCCCAGAAAGTGAAAACAGATCCTGAGGGAATTTTTAGGAATTAGGCAAAAGAGCAATGCCAGTGTTCTGTAAGTCAAGTAGGAACTTGAAGGGAGAGAACCAGGAGTGCCTGGGAGAAGAGCAGAGCATGGGAGGAACAGAGGCATCCACTGACCTTGCATGCATGGAATGGCTGTAAAGTAAAAGGAAATAGATAAAAATCTCTATGTATAAAGTTATATCCCATTTTTATTCCTCAAAGGATTTAATAAATTCCACAAGTCTCCAGGAACATAAAGATAAGCTGGCTGCTCACGAAGGGCAAAGCGCTATCAAACCAACTCCGCTGAGTTTACGAAGGACTGGAGGGGGAAGGAGGGTTTAATAACAGCTCTCTCTGCTCCTAAAACACAGAGATACCTAAATGGGAGCCATAATTTAACCTTCCTCCCTGTGGACATTGTTCTCAAGAAAACACTTGAAAATGAAGGAGGAAAACCAATTTACTCCTCTCTTTCTCAGCTTGTTAGTTAAGACTGAATTCTCCATACACTACAATTATGTTCTGAATGCATTAAGTATGACTGATATTCAGGGGGAAAAACGAGCAGGATACATTAATGACCTGCCTTAATTTCTTTAATTTTCAAAATTTTTAATATAAGAGAATATGAAAATGTTAAGGGTGTTCAGCTGGAAGAGGAAATTAGAATGATAAATATATCACAGCCTCTTTAATCCAAATATTTTCTTTAAAATAAATTCCGCTTTCAAGCTTCATTTACAATCTCATTTGCACAGAGTTGCCAATCCTGATTAGCCCGAATGAACTCCCTAAACATGAAGGTGAAATCTCCCAGACAGTGATAGAGCAGGAGATTAGAACACCTGCAGACATCCACTGTGCCACCAGAGACTTTCTTTTTACTTGGAATTACCCTCAAATGAATACCTTCAAACATAAATATACAAAAGGAGGGAGCTCACAATCCATGGTTACACAGAAACCTTGCATTTTAAAGCTGAAGAAATGCATTCTGTCTCAGATGAAAAACTAAGGAACAGAGCAATCTCTTTAGGCTTTCAGAAACAAT